>CATIWM010113867.1:0-13541 GCA_949671775.1 Mallotus repandus | reverse complement strand
TTCTCATCTTTTAAATCTCATTTTAGTTTAGTGCTGCAACAGATCATAAATCAACTCGCTTAATTCTTTTGTTATATGGTTTTAGTTGTGACTTATGCAAATCATTTTCCTCTTATCATTAGGCTTTTCAAATTTTTTCTTTAATATCTTCAGTATTGAAGAGTTTTTTTGTCAATTTTTTAAGACACAAAAAGAAAAGTCCGTCAATATTTTTGATATTGACGTAAAAGTATTTCAACTATACATTTCTAAAGTTTAGAATATTATTACGTAAAAGTATTTTACTTAGTTTCACTAAATTTGGAAGTATTTTTTAAAATCATAACATTACTTCTTATATAAATGATTTAGATATAATTTTAAAATATTTAAATTTCATTAAAATTTGTCAGTGAGAAAGTGGTCTATTGGTCAATTTTTCTCAAATTTATCATACGATATAAATTTATTTTTGTTGATTTATAAAATTAATTTTCATCTGATTTAAAAAAGAGAATTGTTGTACAACAATATTTTTGCAAGGCTCACAGTATATGGAGATATTTTGCCAGGTTCATCCTCTTATACAAATGAATCATTGTCACTGATAAGGTTATAATTGATTTTGTGCAAAAGTTTTGGAATTGATAGCTAGTTCCGCGTCAGGTTAAGCAAAATAATCATAGTAGCATTTTGAGGTTAAACTGAGCAAGGCAAAGATCATTACTCTTCACTAATTTAACTCAAGAATAATTAACATGAACATCTATATATATATATATATATATACATTGGTCTTGATAAGTTACATATTGTTAGTGGTTATCATGTTACTGTTGATGTATATCTACACCAGTTGTTATTTTTGTTATTTTGGTTTCATCCTTTGTATCCTTTGTACACATATATAATCAGCTGTAATCATTCACTGAATTAATATAATTCCAATTACCACTACAATATCTTACATAGATAATCTCAAATTGGCAATAGCTTTCATATTCGGTTGGCAAAAGAAGCCCAACTTATTTGCCGTAAAAAAAAAACACATGTACGATTATGCATATTGCATTTACTTTTGTCAAGTTTTTGGCCCTTTCTTGCATTACCCAACCCTACTCATTTTTGTCTGTGATCGCAGTTTTATAATTCTCTCCCACACCAAAATTTTTAAGAATTGAAATTTGTACTCATATTGTAACTAGTCATGTAGAGCATATCTTTACTAATTTACATTTTTAATTAGTAAGTAAACTATGACGAGTTTCCTTAACAAATATCAAATATATGTTACTTGTAAGCAATAAAAGTAGAGGTAAATCAATCGTACCACCTTTAGCAAAATGCATAATGATTACAAAAAAATTTGCACATTTAAAAGCATTAGCAATAAGTCAAACAAACCTTTAAATCCACAATGCAAAAATGGGAAATTGAAGAAATTCACGCCTACTAACCATGATTTACGTCACACCAAATGCATTATTTTGCCTACTTTAGTACATACCTTACCATATCCAATTTTGTTTCGATGAAGTTTGTCTATTCCGAAGTCATTTCTCCCTATACTCATTGTACACCAAATCCATACAAAATCTAGACATGACACAACACTTTTTTCTGTAAAATACATTTAACAAGCAAATTAGACATCATCATGCAACAATAAGGTAAATGACATTATACAATTCATTACCAGACATTACAAATTGAGAAAATAATAGTTAAACTAACCCCTAATAAGCTCATTTTATGGCACACAAGTTACAATAATAGTATAATTTAACATCATAATGGCTAGCCAAAATAACAACATAACGATATTCATATGGAAAAAAAAGGCAAATTGTTACCGTAAATATGAATCACGGTAAAAAGATAGAAAAATTCAAAGACTGCATCATGATGACCCCTGAACCATTATACTATTTCTAATCACCCCTCAACTATTGTACTTTCCCTCAAGTTAAATGTTGCTTCAAAATTCAAAGATGGCTGCAAGTAAAAACACCCATCACAAATTGGGAAAGACCCCTAATGCATTATGACATTTCAAATAATTTAACTAAGCTGACTTGGTTCAAGAGAAGTAACCCATTACTTAATAAATGCTTCACATACAGCAATGTAGGAACCAATAAGAGCACGGACAAATATAGTAAAATTATAACGCAATTGTTACAAATAATGAAATGGCCTTACGATATGTAGGAAAAAAAAGCTGGTGTGTATGACTTGTCATTTTATATTAATAACATGAAATACTCAATGAACTGAACAAACAAACAAATCATGAACTTGTAAAGTAGTCAAAGTAATGAACATAACAAGTTCTAGACTTACCCTTTCGTTGTCAACATAAGGAACGACAAACTGATGACTTACACTGTCAATCGGAAGTAGACGACGATATCATTACAGGAAACACAATTGATTTTTGTAGCTATTGACTAATGAATATGCGCCATGTCACGATCAACGATGAAATGTCAATGCAGCTGTTGTGTATAGGACAATAGATTTTATTACGATGGTTGTGGTTGGTTGATAGATCAGATTGAGGCGTATATGAAAATTGTAGGTGAATAAATAAATATACTCCAAAGGGTAGATGCATATATAAAATCTACTGCTGGTCATAAAAGACAATGTTTTGTCAATTCGCTATTGGAATCGAGGGGAGGCAGGGCGAATCGAGATACTGTTCAAAGATTTGCAATCGGTAGTGGCAATTATGTCTGCTCTTGTTTGAAAAAAGGTAAATTCTAAAACTGAAATGTGTATTAGGTTTGTTGTTTTAGGATTTTGGTTTGTTTTCTATTTATACTGCGTTGTTTGCCACTAAAACAATGTAGTTTTTGTTTAATAACACAACGACATTGTATGTGCAAAACGATGTTGTTTTCACCATTTTTAAAAAATTGTATTTGCATATAATGGTTATTTTTACACACATTTATTGTCGAATTATTTTACAAATTACAAATTACCTTAATTGTACTACTGTAATATATCTTCAAATTTTTTTCATGAATCACCTAAAGAAATTACGTTTACAGACAACATATCTACAAGGCACAATATGTTTTTTTGTACTAGAATAAAGACAACTCTGTCACTATAACACAACGGTTTATTTTTTCTTACTTATGTATTTCCACACTACCTACAACACAAGCTATATTAATAATTTTTTCATTTACTGCTGATAATAAAGTTAATTAACTTTCTTGTATTATATTCTGTATTTATAATTAATTTACTGTATTATATTGAAATGCAACAAACACACCATATATAGAATATTCAATTATTAAAATAAGGATTAAAAAAAAAAGAAAAAGAATGAGAGTTGCTCACTCAGGGATAAGTGCCTTAAATCCAGGCTCAAGTTGGGAATTTAAATAATACTGTATAATATTTATTTATTAATTAAAGTTATATTTAATATTAATACATATAAAAAATTATATAATTTTATTATGAGTTAATAAAATTTATGTACATAGTTTTAAGATGTAAAATTAAATAGTTCTGAAAATTTGTAAATTAAAGTATAAAGCTCTATATACTTTTAATTTAATTTATGAAATTAGTTTTATAATTTATTCAATACAAATTATAAAATAAATTCTTCAAAAATTATCATGCATCTGTAAAATAATAAATTTAATCCATTTTTAAATTTTAGAAACGGATTTTTATTCCGTTTCTAATTTTAGAAACGGAATAAAATCTTTTCTAAACTTTAAAAAATGGAATTACAATCCTTTTTCAATAAAAATCTAAATTCATTTAATAATATAGATTTTTCTGTTCGGCAAGAATATTAGAGAAAGGATATTTGAATTTGAATCACATGTGGTCAGAAAGTGGTAATCCGTTGGAGGAGCAAGGTTTTAGCGGCGGAGGTGATGGATTTGTTAACAGAAAGAATTCAAGAGGCAGAAATGGCAAAGATCATGATAGCAAAACCATAAGCATAGCGAGTTCATAACCTCTATAAGCCAATGCCCAGATAGGGTTTGTGTAGGTGATGGGGTTTGTCGATAGCAGATTTGTAAGCGAAAATAATGTGCATATTCAGGAGATGGGCGGTATATTAATTTCTTAAAAATTAGTATATTAACTTCTTAAATTTAGAAAAAGACTCCTATTCCGTTTAGCAATATAAAAAAAATTTATAAACACATATAAAAAAAATTTATGACAAAGAAATATATACATACATTTTTTAATATTGATTTTATTAGCAATATATAATAATATTAAGATATCAAGAATTATATCCATCTTCATTCAACTAAATTATACTTTATTAATTTTAAAAAATTATTTTCAGCTTATTTTTATGTTATATTTGTCAATATTATCAAATATATAAAATTTCTTTTTTAACAATCAAAATTATTAATTATAAAAAAAACTCAAAGTCAATTTAAATTTAGAAATGAAATCTTATTGTATTTAAAAACGGAAATTCCGTAGCTAATTTCCAAAAAATAGCTACGGAAAAATTCTGTTTCTAAATAGAAGTAGAAATTCCACAGCTAATTGCCCAAAAATAGCTACGGAACGGAATTATTCCGTTTCGATTTAGAAACAGAAATTCCATTGCTAATTGCCTTGTTTTCCAAAGCTAATTTTAGAAACGGAATAATTCCGTTTCTAAACGTTAAAAACAAAATATTAACAAGACTAAACTATATTTATTTAATATTTTACAACAAATTTAAAAATAAAATATTAAAATAATTATAAACGCATATAAAAAAATTTTATGACAAAGAAATATATACATATATTTTTTAATATTCCTTTTATTAGCAATATATAATAATATTAAGATATCAAGAATTGCATCCATCTTCATTCAACTAAATTATACTTTATTAATTTCAAAAAATTATTTTCAGCTTCTTTTTATGTTATATTTGTCAATATTATCAAATTCATAAAACCTATAACTATCAAAATTATTAATTATAAAAAAAAACTCAAAGTCAATTTAAATTTAGAAAAGGAATCTTATTGTATTTAGAAACGAAATTCCGTAGCTAATTTTAGAAATGGAAATTCCGTAGCTAATTTCCCAAAATATAGATATGGAAAAATTCCATTTCTAAATAGAAACGGAAATTTCGTAGCTAATTGCCCAAAAATAGCTACGGAATGATTCCGTTTCTATTTAGAAACGGAAATTCCGTAGCTAATTGCATTGTATTCCGACGCTAATTTTAGAAACAGAATAATTATGTTTCTAAACGTTAAAAACAAAAATATTAACAAGACTAAACTATATTTATTTAATATTTTATAACAAATTTAAAAATAAAATATTAAAATAATTATAAGTGCATATAAAAAAAATTTATGACAAAGAAATGTATACATATATTTTTTAATATTGCTTTTATTAGCAATATATAATAATATTAAGATATCAAGAATTATATCCATCTTCATTCAACTAAATTATACTTTATTAATTTCAAAAAATTATTTTCAGCGTATTTTTATGTTATATTTGTCGATATTATCAAATTTATAAAACTTATTTTTTAACAATCAAAATTATTAATTATAAAAAAAACTCAAAGTCAATTTAAATTTAGAAATGGAATCTTATTGTATTTAGAAACGGAAATTTCGTAGCTAATTTTAGAAACAGAAATTCCGTAGCTAATTTCTCAAAAAATAGATACGGAAAAATTCCGTTTCTAAATAGAAACAAAAATTCCATAGCTAATTGCCCAAAAATAGCTACGGAATCATTCGATTTCTATTTAGAAACAGAAATTCCATAACTAATTGCCTTATTTTCCGAAGCTAATTTTAGAAATGGAATAATTCTATTTCTAAATGTTAAAAATAAAATATTAACATGACTGAATATATTTATTTAATATTTTACAAAAAATTTAAAAATAAAATATTAAAATAACTATATATGTATATAAAAAAATTATGACAAAGAAATATATACATATATTTTTTAATATTGGTTTTATTGGCAATATATAATAATATTAAGATACCAAGAATTATATCCATCTTCTTTCAACCAAATTATACTTTATTAATTTCAAAAAATCATTTTCAGCTTATTTTTATGTTATATTTGTCAATATTATCAAATTCATAAAAATTATTTTTTAACAATCAAAATTATTAATCATAAAAAAAATTCATAGTCAATTTAAATTTAGAAATAGAATCTTATTGTATTTAGAAACGGCAATTTTGTAGCTAATTTTAGAAATGGAAATTCCGTAACTGATTTCCTAAAATATAGATATGAAAAAATTCTGTTTCTAAATAGAAACATAAATTCCGTAGCTAATTGCCCAAAAATAGCTACAGAATGATTCCATTTCTATTTAGAAACGGAAACGCCGTAGCTAATTGCCTTGTTTTCCGAAGCTAATTTTAGAAACGGAATAATTCCGTTTCTAAACGTTAAAAACAAAATATTAACAAGACTAAACTATATTTATTTAATATTTTACAACAAATTTAAAAATGAAATATTAAAATAATTATAAATGCATATAAAAAAATTTTATGACAAAGAAATATATACATATATTTTTTAATATTGCTTTTATTAGCAATATATAATAATATTAAGATATCAAGAATTATATCCATCTTCATTCAACTAAATTATACTTTATTAATTTCAAAAAATTATTTTCAGCTTATTTTTATGTTATATTTGTCAATATTATCAAATTTATAAAACTTATTTTTTAACAATAAAAATTATTAATTATAAAAAAAAAACTCAAAGTCAATTTAAATGTAGAAACGGAATTTTATTGTATTTAGAAATGGAAATTCTGTAGCTAATTTCCCAAAAATAGATACGAAAAAATTCCGTTTCTAAATAGAAATGGAAATTCCGTAGATAATTGCCCAAAAATAGCTACAGAATGATTCCGTTTCTATTTAGAAACGGAAATTCCATAGCTAATTGCCTTTTTTTTCTGAAGCTAATTTTAGAAACGAAATAATTCCGTTTCTAGACGTTAAAAATAAAATATTAACAAGACTAAACTATATTTATTTAATATTTTACAAAAAATTTAAAAATAAAATATTAAAATAATTATAAACACATATAAAAAAATTTTATGACAAAGAAATATATACATATATTTTTTAATATTGCTTTTATTAGCAATATATAATAATATTAAGATATCAAGAATTATATCCATCTTCATTCAACTAAATTATACTTTATTAAATTCAAAAAATTATTTTCAGCTTATTTTTATGTTATATTTGTCAATATTATCAAATTTATAAAACTTATTTTTTAATAATCAAAATTATTAATTATAAAAAAAACTCAAAGTCGATTTAAACTTAGAAACAAAATCATATTGTATTTAGAAACAGAAATTCCGTAGCTAATTTTCTAAAAAATAGCTACGGAATAATTCTGTTTCTAAATAGAAACAGAAATTTTGTAGCTAATTGCCCAAAAATAGTTACGGAATGATTCCATTTCTATTTAGAAATGGAAATTCCATAGCTAATTGTCCTATTTTCCGAAGCTAATTTTAGAAATGGATTAATCCGTTTCTAAACGTTTAAGACAAAATATTAACAAGACTAAACTATATTTATTTAATATTTTACAACAAATTTAAAAATAAAATATTAAAATAATTATAAACGCATATAAAAAAATTTTATGACAAAGAAATGTATACATATATTTTTTAATATTTCTTTCATTAGCAATATATAATAATATTAAGATATCAAGAATTAGATCCATCTTCATTCAACCAAATTATACTTTATTAATTTCAAAAAACTATTTTCAACTTTTTTTTATGTTATATTTGTCAATATTATCAAATTTATAAAACTTATTTTTTAACAATCAAAATTATTAATTATAAAAAAAGACTCAATTGTATTTATAAACGGAAATTCTGTAGCTAATTTTTCAAAAAATAGATACAGAAAAATTCTGTTTCTAAATAGAAACGGAAATTCCGCAGCTAATTGCCCAAAAATAGCTACGGAATGATTCCGTTTCTATTTAGAAATGGAAATTCCATAGCTAATTGCTTTATATTCCGAAGCTAATTTTACAAACGGAATAATTCCGTTTCCAAACGTTGAAAACAAAATATTAACAATACTAAACTATATTCATTTAATATTTTACAACTAATTTAAAAATAAAATATTAAAATAATTATAAACGCATATAAAAAAATTTATAACAAATATTTATATATATATATATATATATATATATTGCTTTTATTAGCAATGTATAATAATATTAAGATATCAAAATTATATCCATCTTCATTCACCTAAATTATACTTTCTTAATATCAAAAAATTATTTTTGAGCTTATTTTTATGTTATATTTGTCTATATTATCAAATTTATAAAACTTATTTTTTAACAATCAAAATTATTAATTATAAAAAAAACTGAAAGTCAATTTAAATTTAGAAATGGAATCGTATTGTATTTAGAAACAGAAATTTCGTAGCTAATATTAAATTTGAAAGAATAAAAACATAATTTAAGATTTGAATAGAAGTAGAAAAATGGAGCGGATTTTTCAAAAATGTCCACCTCAATGAAATTATTCTATTGAATGTACAGGGGAAATTTCATCTAAAAAACAAAAAAATACTGGTAAGCTGAAGAAAAAATCAAAATTAACTCAGATTCTATCATCAGACATTAAACTTGTAATTATTCTTTCAAATTAAATAGAAAAATGAAATTTAAGATTTGAATAATTGAAAAAATCAGACATTAAATTTGAAAGAATAGAAACTGAATTTAAAATTTAAATAGAAGTAGAGAAATGGAGCGGATTTTTCAAAAATGTCCATCTCAATGTAATTATTCTCTTGAATTTACGGGGGCAATTTCGTCTAACAAATAAAAAATAGTAGTAAACTAAAGAAAAAAACAAAATTAACTCATATACTATCATCTGACATTGAATTTGTAATTATTGTTTCAAATTAATGTAGAGAAACGAAAGTTAAGATTTGAATAATTGAAAAAATCAAGCATTAAATTTGAAAGAATGGAAACAGAATCTAAGATTTGAATAGAAATAGAGAAATGGAGCGGATTTTTCAAAAATTTCTATCTCAAATGAAATTATTCCCTTGAATGTACGGGGCAATTTCGTGTAAAAAATAAAAAAAATAGCGGTAAACTAAAGAAAAAATCAAAATTAAATCAGATTCTATCATCAGACATTAAATTTGTAATTATTCTTTCAAATTAAAGTAGAGAAACGAAATTTAAGATTTGAATAATTAAAAAATCAGACATTAAATTTCAAAGAATAGAAACGGAATTTAAGATTTGAATAGAAGTAGAGAAATGGAGCGGATTTTCAAAAATGTCCATCTCAAATGAAATTATCCTCTTGAATGTACGAGGAAAATTTTTTCTAAAAAATAAAATAGCAGTAAACTAAAGAAAAAATTCAAAAATAACTCTGATTGTATCATCAGACATTAAATTTGTAATTATTCTTTCAAATTAAAGTAGAGAAACGAAATTGAATATTTGAATAATTGAAAAAAGCAGACATTAAATTTGAAAGAATAGAAACGAAATATAAGATTTGAATAGAAGTAGAGAAATGGAGCAGATTTTTAAAAAATGTCCATCTCAAAAGAAATTATTCTCTTTAATGTACGGGGGCAATTTCGTCTAAAAAATAAAAAAAAAGTAGCGGTAAACTAAAGAAAATATCAAAATTAACTCAGATTCTATCATCAGACATTAAATTTGTAATTATTCTTTCAAATTAAAGTAGAGAAACGAAATTTAAAATTTGAATAATTGAAAAAATCAAACATTAAATTTGTAAGAATAGAAACATAATCTAAGATTTGAATAGAAGTAGAGAAATGGAGCGGATTTTTCAAAAATGTCCACCTCAAATGAAATTATTCTCTTGAATGTACGAGGACAATTTCATCTAAAAAATAAAAAAAAATAGCGGTAAACTAAAGAAAAAAACAAAATTAACTCAGATTCTATCATCAGACATTAAATTTGTAATTATTCTTTCAAATTAAAGTAGAGAAATGAAATTTAAGATTTGATTAATTCAAAAAATCAGACATTAAATTTGAAAGAATAGAAATAGAATTTAATATTTGAATAGAAGTAGAGAAATGGAGCGGATTTTTCAAAAATGTCTATATCAAATGAAATTTTTCTCTTGAATGTACGGGGGCAATTTTTTCTAAAAAATAAAAAATTAGCAGTAAACTGAAGAAAAATCAAAATTATCTCAGATTCTATCATCAGTCATTAAATTTGTAATTATTCTTTCAAATTAAATTAAAGAAATGAAATTTAAGATTTGAATAATTGAAAAAATCAGACATTAAATTTGAAAGAATAGAAACGGAATTTAAGATTTGAATAGAAGTAGAAAAATGGAGCAGATTTTTCAAAAATGTCCATCTCAAATGAAATTATTCTCTTGAATGTACAAGGGCAATTTTGTCTAAATTGTAAAAAAAATAGCGGTAAACTGAAGAAAAAATCAAAATTAACTCAGATTCTATCATCTGACATTAAATTTTTAATTATTCTTTCAACTTAAAGTAGAGAAATGAAATTTAAGATTTGAATAATTGAAAAAATCAGACATTAAATTTGAAAGAATAGAAACAGAATTTAAGATTTGAATAGAAGTAGAGAAATAGAGCGGATTTTTCAAAAATATCAATCTCAAATGAAATTATTCTCTTGAATGTACAGTGGCAATTTCGACTAAAAAATAAAAAAAATAGCGGTAAACTAAAGAAAAAATAAAAAATTAACTCAGATTCTATCATTAGACATTAAATTTGTAATTATTCTTTCAAATTGAAGTAGAGAAACGAAATTTAAGATTTGAATAATTGAAAAATCAAACATTAAATTTGAAAGAATGGAAACAGAATCTAAGATTTGAATAGAGGTAGAGAAATGGAGCGGATTTTTAAAAAATGTCCATCTCAAATGAAATTAATCTCTTGAATGTACGAGGGCAATTTCGTTTAAAAAATAAAAGATTTGAATAGAGGTAGAGAAATGGAGCGGATTTTAAAAAAATGTCCATCTTAAATGAAATTAATCTCTTGAATGTACGAGGGCAATTTCGTTTAAAAAATAAAAACTAGCAGTAAACTAAAGAAAAAATCAAAATTAACTCATATTCTATCATCAGACATTAAATTTGCAATTATTCTTTCAAATTAAAGTAGAAAAACAAAATTTAAGATTTGAATAATTGAAAAAATTAGACATTGAATTTGAAAGAATAGAAACGGAATTAAAGATTTCATTAGAAGAACAGAAATGGAGCGGATTTTTCAAAAAATGTCCATCTCAAATGAAATTTTTCTCTTGAATGTACTGGGGCAATTTTTTCAAAAAAAAAAGAGTAGCCGTAAACTGAAGAAAAAATTAAAATTATCTAAATTCTATAATCAAATATTAAATTTGTAATTATTCTTTCAAATTAAAGTAGAGAAACGAAATTTAAGATTTGAATAATTGAAAAAATCAGACATTAAATTTGAAG
Source organism: Mallotus repandus (assembly GCA_949671775.1). Lineage (NCBI taxonomy): Eukaryota > Viridiplantae > Streptophyta > Magnoliopsida > Malpighiales > Euphorbiaceae > Mallotus > Mallotus repandus. Next base: position 1,965 of record CATIWM010113867.1, on the reverse strand, counting down.
GAATAGAAAAAGAATCTAAGATTTGAATAGAAGTAGAGTAATGGAGCAGATTTTTCAAAAATGTCCATCTCTACTGAAATTATTGTCTTGAATGTACGGGGCAATTTTGTCTAAAAAATAAAAAAAAATGGTGGTAAACTGAAGAGTAAATCAAAATTAACTCAAATTCTATCATCAGACATTAAATTTGTAATTATTCTTTCAAATTAAAGTAGAGAAATGAAATTTAAGATTTGAATAACTGAAAAAATCAGACATTAAATTTGAAAGAATAGAAATGGAATTTAAGATTTGAATAGAAATAGAGAAATAGAGCGGATTTTTCAAAAATGTCCATCTCAATGAAATTATTCTCTTGAATGTACGGGGGCAATTTCGTCTAAAAAATAAGAAAATACCGGTAAACTGAAAAAAAAATCAAAATTAACTTAGATTCTATCATCAGACATTAAATTTGTAATTATTCTTTCAAATTAAAGTAGAGAAACGAAATTTAAAATTTGAATAATTGAAGAAATCAGACATTAAATTTGAAAGAATAGAAACCGAATTTAAGATTTAAATAGAAGTAGAGAAATGGAGCAGATTTTTCAAAAATATCCATCTCAATGATATTATTATCTTGAATGTACGTGGGCAATTTCGCGTAAAAAATAAAAAAAATAGCGGTAAACTAAAGAAAAAATCAAAATTAACTCATATTCTATCATCAGACATTAAATTTGTAATTATTCATTCAAGTTAAAGTAGAGAAATGAAATTTGAGATTTGAATATTTGAAAAAATCAGACATTAAATTTGAAAGAATAGAAACGAAATCTAAGATTTGAATAGAAGTAGAGAAATGGAGTGGATTTTTCAAAAATGTCCATCTTAAATGAAATTATTCTCCTGAATGTACGGGGGCAATTTCGTCTAACAAATAAAAAAATAGCGGTAAACTAAAAAAAATAAAAAATAACTCAGAATCTATCATCAGACATTAAATTTGTAATTATTCTTTTAAATTAAAGTGGAGAAACGAAATTGAAGATTTGAGTAATTGAAAAAAGCAGACATTAAGTTTGAAAGAATAGAAACCGAATCTAAGATTTGAATAGAAGTAGAGAAATGGAGCGGATTTTTCAAAAATATCCATCTCAAATAAAATTATGTTCTTGAATGTACGAGGGCAATTTCGTCTAATTATTCTTTCAAATTGAAGTAGAGAAACGAAATTTAAGATTTGAATAATTGAAAAAATCAAACATTAAATTTGAAAGAATGGAAACGAAATTTAAGATTTGAATAGAAGTAGAGAAATGGGGCGGATTTGTAAACACCCGAATTATTTTTTTAAAATTATAAAATAAATTTCTGGGATTTGCAGTGTTAATAAATATTTTATTAATATTGAGATTATTGTTTAGTGAAATTAAATTTGAATTTTTGGTGTTGAATATTAATTTAATTGTTATTTTATAGAAGTATTATTTTATATTTTATTATATATATTATTACGGTGGAGAGAATTAATTAGATATATTATTTTTGTATATGCATATTGTATAGTGTTTTGATGGGAGAGTTAGTATTTTTTTTATTATTATAAAAAAAGGACAGAATTAAAAAAAAATTTCGGGCTATTTCTTTTTCTTTTTCTTGTTCTTCTTCTTCTTTCTTTCTTTCTTTCTTTCTTTCTCTCGGCCGAAGCAGACCAAACAACCACCACCACGTCTCACCATCGCCACTACCGTCACACCTCGTCTCCCGTAGCCCGAGATTGACATTTAATGTCACACCTCGTCTCACGTAGCCCGAGGTGGACAGTTAGTATCTCATCTCGTCTCACATAGCCCGAGATGGACACTAAAGCTTACTCTTTTACACTTTTCAAATAATCTTTAATAAAATTTAATAAACTTAATACTTCTCATTTTGTTTAAGTATAAGTATTTATATAGACATAAGTCAAATTCACATTAA
>CATIWM010113848.1:0-21974 GCA_949671775.1 Mallotus repandus | reverse complement strand
AACACGGCCGTGTCTTAAGTTGTGTCATCGAAACCCCTTTTCCAGTGTGTGACACGGGCACAAGCACACCCATGTTATGGCCATGTCGTCCAATTCCTTGACTTTTTGGAATTCCTTTTTAAGCTTTCCTATAAAAAGGGAAACACTAATAAGTACTTAAATAAAACTCCTAATTAGACTAAAATTAAACAAAAAATAATAAATTCTTAAATGAAACTCTTAACTAAAAATATTTTTTAATCAACCTAAAATCTATCCAATTAACATTATTTATTAATTCAAAAGTCATTAAAATTCAACTCAGAAATATGTAAATATTACACACATCAGTCAACCAATTAGAACTTAATGATAACAATATAATGTAAGCTAAAGAATTCAAAGCATGTAGATGAACTAGCAGTCCAATAATTAAATTTAATTATATATATAATATTAATTATTACAGATACACAGAGTATCCAATTTATGATTAATATGTTGGAATGAGAAATTAGTGGGATCTGGGTATGGAAAGTTAAAATAGAATTATTAGCCTAAAATCAGTATGTGATTACCTGAATTGATGTAAATTAAGTTTGTATCCAAAAATAGGCCAATGTATATTCTATTTATGAACTTGTAATATGTAAATGTTCAATATAGAAAAAGAAGGAATACAATTTGTTCCTTATGCTATCGGAGCGACAACTTTGGAATAAAAAAAAATAGAATATATGGTAAAATTGATTGACTTGATGGCATCCGGTGAGAAGCCCATGGATGCCATCTTAGATGAACTGATTACCAAAGATGCAACAGGCCTTGGTACAGAATATTACTTAGACTTCGACCATGATTCATGATTTATGTAACACTCATATTAGCATTATACTATATAGAACCAACTATGCCCTATGGTCTTAAGTAGTGAAGATGTACATAGTGGGCAAGGACAAGTTTGGATATATTACTGGAGACATTACACAATCTGAGCTGACAGATCCCGCCTTCCAAAAATGGAGAATAGAAAATGATGTTGCAAAAGGATGGTTGATCAACTCTATTGATCCATCTCTTATTGGAAATTTCATCTAATACCCCACAACTAAGCATGTATGGGACTCAATTGCCATAACTTTCTTTAATGGATCAGACATCTTATAGGTGTATGAACTAAAAAGATGAGTAGTTCGGATGAAGTAGGTTGGAGGATCCATTGGGTCATATTATAACAATCTCTAAGGATTGTGGAGGCAGATTGATTTTAGACCACCGAACTCGATGAAGTGTGCAGAAACTATACAAATTAAATAAACTTTTAAATTCATAGTGAATTTGTTTCAAATTTTTATAAATGCAAATCTATATAATTTCTAAACAAGAGATTCAATTGAAGCCAGCCATATATCCACATGTTACGCGGGCTACTTATTAAAAAATATTTATTTATATTTTAATATATTTTATTAGTGAAAAGTAATCAAATTTACATAGAGGGTTTATATAGATTAAAAATAGTAAAATAAATTTTTTTAGCATAGATAAATAGTATAATAAATTTCTATTAATAGTATAATAAATAGTATATAGGTGTTACAAATAAAGTTTTAGCAGTGAATACTGAAATATAAGATTAGTTAGAATAAGAATAGTTATAAATTTCATTTTTGTTACCATAATTTTGTAGTTATAATAAGATTAGTTTTAAAAATTATTAGATTAGTATTAGAGTATATATAGTAGTGTTTTAGTTTAAAAATAATACTAAATAATTATTATATTATTATACTTTTAATTTTTTTTAAAATTAAATTTTTAATGGTTTGAAAAAAAAAATATGTGAGTGATTTAAGGTAGAAAAATATGTGGTATATAAATATCTTTAGAATTTGAGTAATATTGAGATGTGTATAATAAGTGTTTTAGTTAACAAATAATCCTAAATAAATATGGTAAATATTTTATTTTTAATAAAAATTTAGAATTTTTAATAGTTTGACACATTATCTTTTAGGGTGAATACTTAAATATGAAGATAGACACTTGTAAAAATTTTGGCTTAATGACTTCAGAGCTCAACATTTAATATATATATATAAATTCAAATTTATTCTTAAATACTTTGCATCCAAACATAACATTTAGATGATATTAAAAAAAAGTAAGCTTCTGTCCTCCCTTTATAGCCTAGTGGTTCATGTAATGGATATGATAAGGTGAGATTATGGGTTCGATCCACCGCTCCTCCTTGACCTTCAGTTGTTAAAAAAAAGGTAAACTTCTAAAATATAAAAAAGAATAGAGATTGTAAAGTTATAATTATGCACAATATATATATATATATATATATATATTTTTTTTTTTTTTTTCAATTGTGAAAAGGGAAAGATAACTCAAATTTACAATCTGGGTCCAAAACAAAAATTTAAATTGAATTGACAGACAATGAATTGAATCACTATGTGTCCCGATAAGAAAAATATCAAACACTACTTTTCTAGTCCTTTGATTTTTTTTTGTTGTTGCGCCACCAAAACAGAAGCTAGGGTATTTCAATCCAATCTGATAGACCTACCGTTTGAGGTGATATAACCTCATATCGTCTTCCCAGTAGAAAAATATCAAATTCTTGTGCCATGGTATGAATTATCCTTATTATCTCTGGCCCGTATTTCACGGCGTGCTCATTGTATTCTGTGCATTCAATACTATTGTCTGCTGCCCTTTGTTTGATCTCATTTAAAGACACTGAATCTATTAATTTATCTTCAAACTTAACGATCGTGTTTTTGGCTACAAGATAGACCACTGTTAGGCTTGATTTTGGGTCTCTAGCCATGCATTTGGCTAATGATAACGCCTCGCAATCATCTTTTCCTCCAAAGAAAATAACATAAATACTTAAAGAAAGCCCTAGTGACTTTGGTTGTGCAGTTAATACACGCTTGCCACGATAAAAAAGGATCCCAACAGAGCAAGAGGCTTTTTGAGGGCATTGGCGTTTAGAGTTCTCAGATATTTGTCTTCGGTTTTGACTGTTTCGTGTGTTAAAAAATCACTATTAATATTTTTAGTGAAGCCCACATGTTAAAAAAAAATCAAGAATTTCAGCACCGAAATTCGGTGCCCACAAAGTTAGAAATTTGATTTTTTTTCTTTGTCTTTTGTATGTGCTATGGCCTATATAAAGGCCTTGGACGGCCTTCTATAATTGCATCAATTGACAGAAAAATAAAGACAGGTAGAGCTAGAAAGAAATAAGGCAAGGGAGAGCCAATAAAAAAAAGGTGAGTTGTGTGTGTAGTGAGTATGTGTGAGGTGTAAAACGAGTGTAGTGTATTTGTGTGTGAGTGCTGTAGAGAGAGTGGAAATAATTTGTTTTTGGCTTGAGTTGTATTAAGTCTTGTAATAGTGACTTTATTAATAGTGAAAATATTTATTGTTCACTAGTTTATTGTCTTATTTTTTCACGTGCTATTTTATTATTTTATGCACCCAAATTTCAACAAGTGGTATCAGAGCCGTAGTTATAATTTCTCTTGAAATTTTTAGTATGCTCTGTGGTTATAGTTTTGACTGATCGTCTACATCAGAAAAGATTTTTTGAGAATTTTTCAATTTATGGTAGGGGGAGATTTTGCACATGCACAGTTTGGAACTGTGAAGCTCATTGGTTTGGAACCACGCTTGCTTGGTGAAATGCGAGGCTACTAAATCCAACTCACTATGGCAGAACCTGGAAATATCGGTACTATTAAAAAATTAAATAATAATAATTATAGCATGTGGAGGACTTGCATGGAGTCATACTTGCAAGGTCAAGATCTTTGGGAGATTATAGCTGGGACGGAGACTACATCACCACCACCAGATGATAATAATGGCAATCTCAGAAAATGGAGAGTTAAAGCTGGGAAAGCCATGTTTGCCATCAAAACAACCATTGAAGAGGTGATGATGGAACACATCAGAAATGCTACAACACTGAAAGAAGCTTGGGATTCTTTTGCTCTACGGTTCTAAAAAAGGAATGACACCAGACTTCAACTGTTGGAAAATGAACTAATGTCTATCTCATAAAAAGATATGACAATTAATCAGTATTTTACCAAAGAGAAGTCCCTATGTCGAGAAATTGCTGAGTTGGATGAGGCATCCAAAATAATCAGCAATAGAATGAGGAGAATCATCATTCATGGACTACGACCTTAATACCACAGTTTCATGGCTGCAACTATAGGTTGGCCCATACAACCTTCAATCGAAGAGTTAGAGAATTTGTTGGTAAGTTAAGAACTCTAGCAAAACAAATGGCTAGAGTATCCTTGAATACTGGAGAGGTGGCACTCTTCACCAACAAAAAGAAGAATCTACCTCGTAGTAGGAATAGAGGAAAGATACGAGGTAATGTCCAACTAGAAGGGGCTCAACAGAGGCAGCAGTACAACAATCAGCAATCTAAGAATTTTAGATGTCAAAATGGTGAGTGTTTTAACTGTGGCAAGAAAGGACACTACGCTAGAGATTGCTGGTCTAAGAAGAAGACTGTTCAAAGCAATGCAGCAACAATAAGCAATCACCACTAGGATGAACTAGAGTGGGATGCTGAAGCATTGTTTGTAGAAACGGTGCAAATGGAAGAGTGTTCCATTTCAAAGATTGTGGAAGTCCCTAGCCTTATGGCTACCATAATAGAAGTACAAGAGGAGCAAGTATCTAGTGCTTCTAGTTCTCATAGAATTGATTATGAGAAGTGTTAAATCTTTGGCTCTGGTTGTTCTAGTCACATGACAGGAGATAAAAACAAGCTCCATAATGCTTCAGAGTATAAGGGCAAGTGAGTTATGGTAACTGCAAATAAGTCAAAGCTACCAATCACTTACATTGGCAACATAGTAATTACTTCCTATTCAAATCAACAACAAGTTCAGTTGGAGGATGTGTACAAAGTATCGGGCTTAAAGAAAACTCTTCTGTCAATTTCAAATTTGACTGGTTGTGGTAACTATGTTGTGTTCGGCTCTGAAGATGTTAAGGTTTGTCAACAAGTTAAAATAATTGACACACCAATAATAGAGGGATAGAAAGTGGATTCTATGTATGTCTTGTTAGCTGAAGATGCTTATGTGGAGCAAAAGGTGGTGATACAACTGACTTGTGGCATGCACGGTTAAGACATGTCAGTGATCATAAGTTGAAGATGATGATGAGCAAGTCCTCATTAAGAGGGCTACCTAATCTTGATGTTCATGCTGATGTGGTTCATGTTGGATGTCAATACGGAAAGGTGCACCAACGTCTATATGAGGAGTCATCATTCAGAGCCAAACAACCGCTAGAGTTGATCCACTCAGCTGTATTTGGGAAAGTAAAGCAATCATCAATGAATGGCATGCACTACATGATGACATTTATTGATGACTATTCGAGATATGTCTGGGTCTATTTCATGATCGAAAAATTTAAAACTCTAGCAAAGTTCAAAGAATTCAAGCAGATGGTTGAAAGTGAAGTTATGAGCAAAATTCAGTGCCTTCATTCTGATAATGGGGGAGAATACATCTCTGATGGGTTCTAAAGTTATCTTGTCCAGTGCAAGATTAAGAGATAATTGACTTGTCCAAACACACCACAATAAAATAGTGTTACAGAAAGAAAGAACAAGCATCTTGCTAAAGTATATCGAAGCATGTTGCATGCTAAGAATATTCTTGGGAGATTTTGGGCCGAGTGTATGAGTACACCAGCTCATATAATCAACAAACTTCCTCAACTGAAGATGGGATTCATATCTCCATTTGAGAAGTTATGGAGTATGAAACCAACAGTGAACCACTTTAAAGTTTTTGGTTGTGTTTGCTATGTATTTGTACCTAATCATCTACGTAGAAAATTCGATAATAAGGCAATCAGGTGTATCTTTGTGGGATATGATGAGCACAAAAAAGGATGATGCTATGATCTTACAACTGGCAAATGCTATGTATCATGAAATGTTGTATTTGATGAGACATCATCATGGTGGACACCAGAGTATTTTGCACTTCCTCACTCCAATGAAGAATAACTATTGCATGAACAGTATAAAGAGCAGTCATCAGAAGTTCAGCAGAGTCTAGAAGTTGTCATGCAGTCTCAACCTTAAAAAAGGCCATAGCAGACTGGTGTGTATCAAAAGATAGATGCTGAAGATCAATAAATAGTGGAGATATCAAAAGAACAATCAACAACATCACTAATACAGTTACGAAGATCAACTAGGGAGAAAAAGAAAAATCCTAAGTATGCTAATGTTGCAGTAATGGAAGAAGCTAAAGAACTAACATCCTTTAAGGAGGCATCATAGAAAGCTGAATGGAGAAAATCCATGGAAGAGGAGATCAAAGCCCTTGCTAAAAATCAAACGTGGGACTTGGTGCCAAAACCCAAAGATGTAAAACCCATTTCATGTAAGTGGGTGTACAAGATCAAGACTCGTCCAGATGGCTTAATTGAGAGATATAAAGCTTGTTTGGTAGCACGAGGATTCTCACAGCAGTACGACCTAGACTGTGATGAGACTTTTAGTCTAGTGGCCAAGATTGTAATTGTCTGTGTTTTGCTAGCACTCGCTACATGTAAATCTTGGAACTTGTGGCAGATGGATGTTAAAAATGCCTTTTTGAATGGAGAATTGGATCGAGAAGTATACATGGAGCAACCTGAAGGATTTGAAAACAAGCTCAATCCTAAGTATGTTTGCAATTTGAAGAAGTTGCTGTACGGATTGAAGCAAGCTCCTAGAGCTTGGTATGGAAAAATTGTTGAGTTTCTCATCCATAGTGGCTATGGAATTGCACCAGTTGATTCGAGTTTATTTGTTAAAGCTCAAGAAGGGAAGCTAGCAATAATTCTTATTTATGTTGATGATCTCATCATCGCTAGAGACGATGTTAATGAGATCCGCCAGACCAAGAAGAATTTATCAATTCGGTTTCAAATGAAAGAAATGAGGGAGCTGAATTACTTTCTTGGATTAGAAGTGGAGCGCACAAAGGAAGGAATGTTCCTATGTTAGGAGAAATATGCAGAAGTCTTCTTCAAAAGTATAGGATGCTTGACTATAAACCTCTTGCTCTTCCAATAGAGATGAACTCTAAATTGAGCATTATAGAAGGCAAAGATTTGGAGGATTCGACGATGTATAGACAAATTGTTGGTAGTCTGATATATTTAACATTGACAAGGCCAAATATTTCTTTTATAGTAGGAGTAGTATGCCGTTTCATGCAAACTCCAAAAAAGCCTCACTTGGAAGCAGTTCAGAGAATTTTGAGGTACATTAAAGGAACACTTGATCTTGAGTTATTTTATAAGAGTAAAATAACTTGCAAGTTGGAAGGATATTGCAATGCTGATTATACCAGTGATTATGATACGCGGAGATCAACCACTGGTTATGCATTTATCTTGGGTTTTAGAGTTGTCACTTGGTGTAGCAAAAGACAACCAATAGTGTCACTCTCAACAACAGAAGCTTAGTATCGTGTGGCATTAATGACACAGCTTAGGAAACAACATGGTTAGTACAGTTGTTGGAGAATTTACACCAGCCAGTTAATTATCCAGTACCAATATATTGTGATAATCAATAAGCTATTTGTTTGGTTGAGAACCCTGTGTTTCATGCTAGCTTAATTGGGGAGATCAAAGTGATTCAGGTGAAGATAGAGGAACAACTGACAAATATTTTCACTAAATTAAGGTCTTAATAGTGAAAAATTAGAAGAATTTCGAAAAGAGTTTGGCATGACTCCAAGAAAATGGATTCGGGATATTAATAATGAGGGGGAGTGTTAAGAAAATAATTATTAATATTTTTAGTGGAGTCCACATATTTAAAAAAAGTTAAAAATTTCAGCACTGAAATTCGGTGCCCACAAAGTTAGAAATTTTGATTTTTTTTTTGTCTTTTGTACGTGCTATAGTCTATATAAAGCCCTTGGATGGCCTTCTGTGATTGCATCAATTGAGAGAAAAATAAAAATAGGTAGAGCTAGAGAGAAATAAGGCAAGGGAGAGTGAATAAAAAAAAAAGGTGAGTTGTGTGTGTAGTGAGTGTGTGTGAGGTGTAAAATGTGTGTGGTGTATTTGTGTGTGAGTGGTACAGAGAGAGTGGAAATAATTTTTTTTTTTGGCTTGAGTTGTATTAAGTTTTGTAATAGTAACTTTATTAATGGTGAAAATATTTATTGTTCACTATTTTATTGTTTTATTTTTCACGTGCTATTTTATTATTTTATACGCCTAAATTTCAACATAGTGGATGGATTTCGATGGAATGGATTATCATAAGGGAAGTAAGCTTGTCAAGAGCAAGATTGCATATGTCCTCATGCATGAATTGATATGTAGATATTACTGTAAGCAATTGGAAATAAACAGCGCCCCATTTTGAGCTCCAAATGAGCTTTTAAATTCCTGACATTTCTTGACTCATACCCTGCGTATTTTCTTGAAGGGTCATAGAAGCTCTTTCTGCCAATTACCCAATTTAGTGCAGGACGGAATATGAACATTGTAGCAAATATGAAGACAAAAATAGGTGTATGACCCTGAACAATGGCTACCGATGAACCATCCGTCACCAAAGTTAACGTTATTATCGTAGCAATTCCTATAAAATCACTAATTAAAGCAATGGAAAGAGTGAATCTGCCGAGTTCTGAATTCCCTATTTGGAGCTGATGTCCAGTTACTTGAGCAATGGCAGGAAAGCTTGTGATTGCATAGGTTAAAATCACTTTTGAACTTCCAAAATATTCACTTTTAGGATCTAACTCAGCTCTTTCGTGGAAACTTCCTAATGCTATTGCAAACATTAAAGGTATTGTCACCGATAAAATACCTATTATCAGTGCTTTACGTCCTGCCCTGAGTATCGTCCCTACATCCATCCTCGCCCACCCCACCCCCCCCAACAAACAAGAACATGTTATAGCCAATTAATCCAAATGTCGAGATTGTATGTTGGCTTCCACGGGGAAATATATATTTCCGCATAAATTCATATCTTCCAAGACATACGCTCGCCTGTATCACAAATACCATATCCTTTATTATTATATGATCAGTCTAAGAATGCGGAAAAAAAAAAAGATATATAATATATATACCAACCATGAACCTGAAAGTTGCTATAATATTATAAGCTAATTCCATAAAGATTAATGTAGTCGAGTCACAGCTATAGGAACAATATTAAAAAGCTATCATCATTTCTGGAATCATATGTAAATCCCTTGAATTGAAATTGAATCCATTTTTGCGTATATGTACACCTATATAAGCAAACCATTAGCAACTCCCTGGGAGGCCCTTCATTATTAAATTCATTTTTAACACTCAAATTTTTTGCTATCCATCATTTGTATGTACAAATGACATACAAATAACTTTCTAAGATGTTAATTATTTTATGTGATATTACTCGTAATATATATAAGTGACATGTATTTTGTTTTATTGAGAAAATTTTGAGTTTAATTTGTATTTCTTTCAATGATTTTTTGCATCTAAATGCCCCCGGATATAGTTATTAATAAGGCAACAACCAGCTCACTAATTCTGATCTGTAACAAACTCTTGTATGATAGTTTTACTATCGTTATCTTTGTAACAGTTCTGGTAATTACTCTGTATAACTACTTCATGTATATAACATACATCAACATCAATACAACAAGATAGTTTTTGGCTTTCTCAAATCCTTCACATGGTATCAGAGCTATGAAGAGGTTAAGCAACCCATTTTTTTTTCTTTTCTTTTGCATCTATGATGACAACTGAGAGTTCCACAAGTCAAACTGAAATTTCCAACCCCACCACTCCAACTTCTTTTACTTTTCATGTCTCTCAATTACCAAACATAGCGACTCATTTACCTATCAAGCTCAATGCAACCAATTATCTGTTATGGAAAGCACATATCCTCCCTCTCCTTCGAAGCTACGATTTGGCCAAGCATATTAATGGCCGTTTGACTCCTCCTTCTCCACTCATAGACAATAATCAACCAAACCTCGATCATGACTCATGGTATAGCAAAGATCAGCTCGTCCTGAGCTAGATTATTGGATCAATAACGGAGAGCTTTATTTCCCAGGTTGTTGGAGCCTCAACAGCAAAAGAAGCATGGGACCGTTTAGCAAAAACTTACGCATCTAGTTCTAAAGCACATATACGTACCATCAAAACTGCATTCTTGAAACTTCAGCGTGATGCAAGTGAATCAATTGCCAATTATACTCAAAGAGCTAAAGGAATGACCGATCAATTGGCAGCTCTTCAAAACCCAGTCAGCGAGGATGATCTTGTCCATGTTATCACAAACAGATTAGGACCTGAATATCGTCTGTTTGTCTGTTCCCTGGAGAATTAGCTAGACACAGTAACATTTGATGATCTCTTCAGTCTTCTCTTAAGTGAAGAAGCTAGTCTTGCCCAATAAGTAAAAAGGAAGGAACGGATGCCCACGCCACCACTATCTGCCTTCATTAGTCCACGAACCCAACAGAATAGGGGACGTGGTGGTTGATCTTTTAGAGGTCGTGGTGACCAACGCAACTACTCCTCTCGGCAGCACTCTTTCTACCCCTCTTCTACTCACCATCAATCCTATTTTAATCAACCATCATCACAGAACCATGATTAACTAATTTGCCATAATTGTAATGGCATCAGCCACCTAGCCAAGACGTGCTCATCACCCAAGCTTTCCTACACCAATCGTCCCTACAGTCCTAAACCTTCCACAAATATAGCATTTAATTCTCCACCTTCAACTCAGCATTGGGTTATGGACACTAGGGCTACACACCACCTTACCCCTGATATTGAAAATCCGAGTCATCGTAAAGAATACCGTGGAACTGATAACATCACTATTGGCAATGGTAAAACCCTTTCAATCTCTCATGTTAGTGCTACTACATATTCCTCTAAAAATAAATTATTTCATTTAAATAACATATTTCATGCTCTTAATGCTTGTCATAATCTTCTTTCAATATCTGCTTTTACTAACAATAATGATGTTTCTGTTGAATTTTTTCCATCTTATTTTGAAATTAAGGATATCCCCACGATGAATTTGCTTCTAACAGGCCAGAATAATGAAGGACTTTATTCTCTGCACATGACTCCATCTTCCACCCGACCAATGCCTCATGCTCTCCTTAGTTCACTTTCTAATTAGCATGCTCGTCTTGCACATGCCTCCATTCGCACAGTCCGTTTAACTTTGTTGCAGTCTAATATTAAGTCATGTAATAATAAATTTTCAGTTTATCATGTTTTTCCATTAGTAAAAGTTATCAACTTCCTTTTTCTCATTCTTCTTTTAAGGCATCTCAGCCTTTAGAGTTAATTAGCTAAGATCTTTGGGGTCCCTTTCCTTTACATTCAAGTGATGGCAAATACTATTATATTATATTTTATGATCATTTTAGCAAATATTGCTGGATTTATTTTCTCAAATATAAATCTGAGGTTCTTAGTATTTTTATTAAATTCTGGCATGTTGTTGAAAATTTTTTTGGACAACCAATTAAAATGTTTCAAGCGGATTGGGGAGGTGAATTTCAAAGCTTAAGCTCCTACCTCTCTGATAATGGTATAACTCAAAGAAGCTCTTGTCCCTATACACTGGAGCAAAATGGTAGCATTGAAAGAAAACATAGACATTTAGTCAAAACTGGTCTCTCTCTTTTAAATCATTCTTTAGCACCTCAATGTTTTTGGCCATATGCCTTTGAGACAACCTTATATGTAATCAATTGTCTCCCTACTCCCACCTTACATAACCAATATCCTTTCACCAAATTATTCAAGACGACACCCAACCTACATGATCTGAAGGTTTTTTGATGTCTTTGTTAACCATGGCTACGGGAAAAATCAAAAAACAAATTTGAGCCACATTCTTCTAAACGCACTTTTCTTGGTTACAGTAAATTACATAAGGGATACTATTGTCTTTTTTTTTATTACACAAAAAATCATAGTCTCATGCCATGTTATTTTTCATGAACAGGTTTTTCCTTATAAGGAAGGTGGTGTCCATGCCTCAAGTCCAAGTGATCCTACTGCTACTGTTTCAAACTCTCAACCTGCACCCTTTTATCCTCTTTTACCGTCCCAAAATTCAATTCTTACCACTCCTACCTTACCACAAACACCACCCACAAATCCTTCTCAAATACAAACACCAATACCTCTTATCCACTCATCCTCATCTCAACGTAACAACTCTACCTTCTCTCCTACCTCAACAAACCCAAACTCAACCAGCTCTACATCCTCTTCCACTACAACAAAATCCTTATGTTCATCCATCCAATACCAATATACACCAATGTCAAAACCAAATAGTACCGCCATCCCTACAAACATGGAGCTTACCATAACCAACCATCCCAACCCAAACCGCACCCACACCATAATAACCCAATCCCTCACTGGAAACCTTAAGCCGAAATCGTTTCACACTTATTCCACCTCTCTCCAAACTGAACCCCACACATACAAAGAGGCTGCTAAGCACCCACAATGGCGCAAGGCCATGCATGATGAATATTTTGCCCTTCTTAATAATCATACGTGGGAACTAGTACCTCCTACATCTGCTCAGAATCTTATCGATTGCAAATGGGTATACCGAATCAAGTACACTCCTGATGGAAAAATTGATCGTTACAAAGCGTGATTAGTTGCCAAAGGCTTTCATCAATGCCTTGGCGTAGATTTCCACCACATATACAGTTCAGTCATCAAACCTTGCACCATTCAGATTATTCTTTCTCTTGTTGTCATAAAGGGTTGGCCAATTCAACAGTTAGACGTCTCCAATGCTTTCATCCATGGTAAACTTGAAGAGGAGGTATACATGCAACGACCTCCAGGTTTTATTGACAAGAAATATCCATGTCATGTATGTAAACTTCATCACTTACTTTATGGCTTAAAACAAGCCCCTATACAATGGTACAAATGTCTCACAAATGCCCTACAAGCACTCAGATTTCAGAGATCACAAACAGATAGCTCTCTTTTCTACTACTCCAATGGTGCTCTTTCTATTTTCTGTTTGTTGTATGTTGATGATTTGGTCCTTACCAGTTCTTCCACCACCTTCTAGACACACGTGGTGTGTTCTCTAACTGATAAATTCACTTTAAAGGACCTTGTGCGACTTTCTTATTTTCTCGGGATTGAGGCTACTTTTTCAGAAACAGGTCTTCTTCTCACACAGAGGAAATACATTCAAGACCTCTTGCAAAAGGCCAACATGCAAAATGCCAAAGGTATCTCCACTCCTTCTTGTGTTACATAAACTCTCCCTTTATCGTGGCAACTCTCTCCAAGACCCCAAATTCTACCACAACATTGTTGGAGGATTACAGTACCTATCTTTCACTCAGCTGGATATTTCCCATGCAGTAAATAAAGCCTCACAATTTCTCCATGCACCAACCGATGCTCACTGGTGTGCAGTAAAACGCATCCTTCGATATCTACAAACCACTGTTGAATATGAAATTTTAATTCGCAAGTCTCCAACACTTGCTATTCATGCTTACAGTGATGCTGACTGGGGGAGCTCTATTGATGACAGAAAATCAACAACCAGGTATGCTATTTATTTTGGTAATAATCTCATTTATTAGAGTTCTCGTAAACAGAGATGTGTAGCCTATTGAGTCTAAATAGCGTTCACTTGCAACTGCTGTCCAAGAAATAAATTGGTTACAATCTCTACTCCATGAAATTGGCTATCATAAGCTTCCCACTCCCACTTTATGGGGCGATAACTTAAGTGCAACTTATCTTACTAACATGCTTGTGTTTCACTCAAGATCCAAGCATTTGGAAATCGATTATCACTTTGTTAGAGACAAAGTTCGGTCTAAGTCATTACATGTCAAATACATTACCACCGGTGATCAAATACAAGATTTGCTAACAAAACCACTGCACAAAGGATGATTTCTTCTTCTTCGAGACAAGTTAAACGTCGTCAAACCTCCAGTTCAACTTGCAGGAGGGTGATAAGGCAACAACCAACTCACTAATTTTGATCTGTAATAGACTCTTGTATGATAGTTTTACTGTTGTTATCTTTGTCATAGTTCTGATAATTACTCTTTGTAACTACTTCATGTATATAACATACATCAGCATCAATACAACAAGATAATTTTTTGCTTTCTCAAATCCTTCACAATTATAAGGGTGCAAACTATTCCAGAGTCAAATCGGATTGACCCACAAGAGGGACAAAGTTCTTCTATACGGAGACTACCTATTCCGGAATCGAATCGGATTGACATATAAGTGGGACAAAGCTCTATCATTTATTTTCTCCATACATAAAATTCGAAGCCCGAGATCTTATTTAAAGGAATCCAAACTTTTTATCAAAATATACCAACAAATGTTGGTATCTCTCTCAATATTTTAAAGACATGTTTTTTATATCAACTAAGATAAAATATATTTACGTGCTTCTAAATGTTAGCTAAAAAAACCTTTTATTTATTTGGACTAATACTAGTGACTAGGCATTATTTATTAAATGTAGAAAAGAAAATTTAAACGATTTTTTTTTTGTTAAATTAACTCAACTCGAAATGCATAATCATTAAGAACTTGAAATATAAATCAACAGAAGTTCCTATTGACGCCATTAATAGGCATACAAGAGCCTCATAGCAAAATTAAGGACACATAGATTCTTCAATATTCGAAATAAAAATCTAAATTCATATTTGATTGTTGTCTAATATAAAGCATGCATCTAATGAAAAACAACGAGCACATGTGAATATATATATAAGAATTTGATGAACATAATTGTCATCATCCTGCTAAATTTTTCTTGTATTATTATTAATAAAATCCTCTACTGGTAAAAAAAAAAAAAGTGATTCTAAAAGAACTGTAATTTACCATTGGAATCTTGTTAATCAAAAAGGAAAAAGAAAGAGTTATATTGGAATACGTACAAGAACGGCAGAGACAAATAAGGAGGCTTTAAGAGGCCTAAGCATGTATTTAATTGCAGTGGCAAAAATGAAAATGAGGGTCATTTGCAACTCCAGAAGGGGCAATGGATGTTTGAAGAAATCTCCTGATGGATGTGAAGGATTGAACAGTCCATGAGAATTAATTTCAGGAATAGTCTTATTAAAGCAATTCAAGCTGAAATTCAGTTGATACTACAAAGCAACTAAATTAATAGGGTCAAAAACAAAAACAAAACAAGATTATCAATTAATGAAAGACAAGAACAAAAGGGACAAAAGAAGAAGAAACACCAGATACCCTGAGGGTATAAATAAAATTTTAAAAAAAAGTCTTAGGCTTGTTTAGCTAAGCTGTTGCTGTTAGTTGATAGTTGGTAATTGTTGCTATTAGCAGATAGTTGGTAGCTGATAACTGATTAATATTAAGTGTTTGAATAATTATTTATTGTTGTTGCTGTTTAAATATTTAACCAATATAGATATTTATTAAATTATTTTAATAATGTTATAAATGTATGTGTGTATATATGTGTGTGACATTTGATAAATAATATAATTTAACAAAAAATAACATTATAATAATATTAATAATATTTTGGTAAAAAAATAATAATATTAGTAATATTATAAATATATGTGTGTATATATGTGTGTGTGACATTTGACAAATTATATAATTTAACAAAAAAATAACACTATATATTATTTTAATAATAATATTATAAAGGTAATATCTAGACATCCATTGGATAATTTTAATAATATTATAAAGGTATATAACATTTAAAGGTCAGTATAATTTAACAAAAATAAAATTATGCATTATTTTAATAATATTATAAAATTTATTGTGGATATATATATATATATATTTTACTGCTGGCCCAAAATTAAAATTACACAATTAAAGCTTTGGTTTGTATTTTAAGATTTTTATTTTTTAACGTCAATTTAATTCCAATAGACTTAGTTTTGGTTTGGATAAGGACTAAAATTTTTATTTTTTTAACGTTAGTTTACTTCAAGGAAACTAGAAAAACATGAGGATAATTTTAGAATTATATTTTGATATAATATAACAGTTCATGAAAAGCTCCAAATTGAAGCTGATAGACATCCTATTAGCTACCAGCTACTATTTAAAAAAAAATTATCAAATATATTTTGAGAGCTATTAGGAGATGAACAACTACTAGTTGCATCCCAATAGCTTAGCCAAACACCTTGGCTGTATTTCAGTAACTGACAGATTCTTATTCTTATATGTTTTCAAGTGTAAGTTGAGTCAATATTTAGACATTTGCTAAATAAATCAAAGCTATGTGTGCAAAATGAAACAAGATACATCAAAGCATTAAATTATTATATAACCTTTAGGTTTATATTTTATAATTTATTTTTTTATTAAACTATAAAATATTTAAAATTAAATATTCAGATATTTATATAAATGATGATTTTTTTCGTATAATATAAAATAACACGGAGATTTTCTTCATTCTACCAATATTTAGCTTCATTTTTTCTCTTTGAATTTTACGTTCTTTAAAAAAAAAAAAATTCTCATAAAGAGGCTTGCAAATTGGACAACCAAATAAATCATAAAGTTATAAAACATGAACTTTGCAAACTAAAAAATCGAATGTCCTATCAATAATTCGTGATCATGTTGCATATTAATTCTTTACTTGATTGTCACTGCAATAGGTTGTTAAAATCTTTACATATAAATCAAATCTATCACTTGTTATAGATGTGAAATTGGGGTGTCACACAAATTCAGAACCTTAAAATTGTATGATAAAAATTGCAATCCAAAAAAGAATAGCTCAAAGTAAAAATACTAGCAATGTTAATTGATCCTTCCCTCTAATCTAAGATATCGATGGAAGAGAAGCCATGAGCGTTGCTTCCTATCGTTGCAACATCAAAGCACAAGCACTTGTTTCAAGAGCAAACATACACTAATTCTTCATTTTAGAAGCTCAATCCATTGGGGTAGTCCTACTATATAAGCTGATTCAATCCCATACCTTCCCCACCAGAAAAAAGATCGAATTCATCCACAAAATTGGTTCGTCTTTCAAATATTTCTCTTCATATGCCATAAATTTATCATTAGAAGCATCAGAATTAATCTTGACATCTGCCGATGCCTCAGCATCAAGTTCTGAATCGATCATTTTATTCACCATAAAAATAAATGATCCCACCATTTATTCTTTTCGCAACCATTACCTCATATTTAAAGAAGAACATACATATAGATAAGCTTGACAAGCTTCAACAGTTTCAATATAAAAAATAATAATGTGAAATTTTGTTAAGAAAGGTTTTGATATTTTGTTGGGAATGAGAATAAAGCTTAGCAAGCTTTGTAGTTATGGTACATTACTATTATTAACGTTTTGTTTGAGAATGAGCCATAGTTTGTTAAGCTAGCTTGTACTTTAGTTAATTTGTTAATTAGATGAGGTACTCCTATAATTTAGTTTATTATCTTGCTATGAACAAATTTTTTTTTTCTTTTCTTTTTTCATAAAAATTGGAGAGTGAAAATCAAAGAACGCATCCAATCATCTCAACTAGATTGACATTCTCTTAGCGTTCACATCACATTTCAAAAATCTTAAATATTATTAAAAGAAAGAAAAAGATAAAACGTACCTACAAACTCAATCAAAAGGAAAACACAAAAGGTCTAAGTGAACCTATAATTAGACCTTCTACTAAAATCACTGCAAATTGCAAAAGAAAATTCAGGGCTGTGCATCCCACCAAAGAGTTGCACAAGCAGTAACGCCATGTTTAGCCAGAAGATCACCTGCAACATTTCCTTCCTGGAAAATGTGAGATACTCGGAGATGCATTTGAGAAACATAATGTAAACATTGCTGCCAAATTGGCTTGATTGCCCCTGAAGACTTTTTTTTTTTCCCTAATTTGTCATGAAGAATAATCTACTTTTCAATCATATCAACAATATATAAGTAAAATATTCAAGTTCCGCCAGAGGTTGAGTAATTTAATGGTGCAACTCCTTCAAAATATATATAAATCAAGAATTCGATCTTTACTCCCTTTACAGTTTGAAAAAAAAAAAAAAAAATTCAGATTCCACCTCCATTATAATCGATCAAAACGACTAACTTACAATGGCATGCATTATAATTGATCAAAACAACTAACTTACAGTAGCAAGTTAAAGAATCCAAAGCATGCAAATGAACTAATAGTCCAATAGATAAATTTAATTATATATAAAATATTGGTTATTGCAGATACTCAAAATATCCAATTTATGATTAATATTCACACATGAGTCTAGAATTCTATGTAAGTTATTCTCTCTTTTTAGGGATAAAAAAACTCTAAAAAAAACTTTTATTTCATAAATTATAATAAAAATGACTCAAAAATTATTTTTAAAACCAAAGACAGTTATATCTACTGAAAACTAGAGATTACATCAAAACATTACTATTTCTATTTATACAATATACAAAGGATTCACATATCTAAAATTGATAGTTCCGAAACTCACTTCTTTCAATTTAAAAATTAAATAAATTTTTAAAAAAAAATTATGCCCTAAGTAGGATAGATTTTGATATAAACTACTGCTATCTAGAGCTCAATGGGTTCTAATTAATTCAATTCGATCTTAACAGAATCACAAAAATAATAAATATCACCCAACAATTAATTTAATACAACTGCATACATAAATTTTTAAAAAACTTCAATTCATTGCAAAACTTTTAAGCTACTTATTTATATATTTTATAGTTGGCATTTTGGAGGTGAAAGCTTAGTTGTACACTAAGATATCATTGGACCCTAATATTTTTGGGCAATTTACCATTTTATGGTTAAAAAAAAAATTTATTTACCAATTTATGTTAGTTTTGAAAGTTATTTCTTTTTTTTTTGGTGAAATGTGAAAGAATTTCCCATTTTGTGGGGCTTTTGGGTGAAGTGGCAGGGGAGAAGAGATAGAAAAAATATTTTGCTACTCAAAATAGCGGAAGGAACATTCTGTTACTCCAAGTAGCAGAATGAGACCCAGTACACAGACCACTTTTCTCTTTCATGAAGTGACACTGATTTGACCAATTTTTCTTTACCTAAATAATTTTTTTTTTCACTATCTAATTAACTAATTTTTTTTCAAAAACAATATATACATTTTTCAATAACTATGTAAAAAAAAAAATATTTTCACTACAATATATATATATAGATACAAAAATTTACCTTAATAATTAATTTTTTCTTTAAATCGAGAAATAAATGTTTATTATTAATTTTTAATATTTAATTTTTTATTTTTTATTTTAATAATATAATAATTATGGTTAATTAATTATAATAATATTAAAAATAATATCATAATTAGTGAAATGGACAAGGAGATTTTTTTTTGGTGTCCAACAAAGGCCACACAAACATGAATTTTTTTGGGCCATCTCAAATTTTTTTTCCACACAAATATTATAATAATAATAATAATAATAATAATAATAATAATAATAATAATAATAATAATATATTAAATTAATAATAAAATAAAAAAAATTAAAATCTAACAATTTTGCATGGCCAAATTGTGATTATTTTTTATTTTTTATTTAATCTTATAATGATTATAACATCATTATTATTAATTTTAATTTTTGTGCCATCCGGGCCATCTCAATTTTTTTATGTCCACACAACAACAACAACAATAATAATAATAATAAACAAAAAATTAAAAATTAATCACAATTTTGGCCATGCAAAAATTGTTTTGATTGGCATGAAAATAAAAAAAAATTAATGAGTGACTAATTCATTAATCATAATCATAAATTTTTTTATTAAAAATAATTAATTAAAATATAAATAAGAATGTCGAATATGTGGAAAAAATTAATTAAAAAATAAAAATTTATTAAAAATAATTAATTAAAATATAAATAAGAATTATTATTAATAATAGTATATTTATTATTAATTTTTAATAATAAGAATTATTAATAATAGTATTATTTATTAAAAATAATTAATTAAAATATAAATAAGAATTATTATTAATAATAGTATTATTATTATTAATTTTGCTTTATATTATTATTATTATTATTAAATGAGAGGATAAAAGGTGAAAAGAAAATATTTATATGCGTGTTGGGTCCCTTTAGGAGAGAGAAATTTTGGTTTGTATGCTGGGTTCTATTCTGCTACTTGGAGTAGTGGAATGCCTCATTTCTACGTGTTGGGTCTCATTCCGTTATTGGGAGTAGCGTTTTGACCTGAATTTTTTTTTTATCTTTTTGTAAAAACGCTACTGCAAGTAGCATTTTGAGTTTTTTTAATAAAAAAAAAATAAAGTACTACAAAATGGGAATAACTTTCAAAATTACCATAAATTGGAAAATGAATTTTTTTTTACCATAAAATGATAAATTGTCCAACTTTTTTTTATGACCGGGTATTTATATAGTAGGTGCCCTTCTCCGGGCTATTTACCTTTTTATGGTAAAAAGTACAGAAATTTTCAATTTATGATAATTTCTAAAAAATTTTTGTTTTTGTGGTACTTTTTTGTTTTGAAAAAAAAAAGTTGTTTCGTTAGTGTTACAAATAAAATTATTTGTGGACAAATTTGACCAAACTCTTTTCGCTAGTGTTACAAGTGAAATGAGGCAAAAAAAAAAAAAAAGTTTATGCATTTTGATGGTTAACATTTTACCTATAGGATAGGCGAAATGCTGGTTGACAAATATTCACCCATTCCGCCAGTAAGAGAGGTGAAATGGGTGATTATTTTTTTTGCTTCAATAACACCATAGGCCATGCAAGAAATATTGGCCATGCATAATTATGCAAAAAAAAAAAAAAAATTGGCCATGTATAATAAAAATTGAAATGGGCCATTATGGCCTAGTTTTTTTTTAATTTTTAATTTTTAATTTTTTATTTTTTATTTAATATCATAATAATTATGATTAATTAATTATAATAATATTAAAAATAATATCATAATTATAACAATATTATGATTTTTTGTTTTTAATTTTAACATTATTATGATTATTTTAATTTAATATATTATTGTTATTGTTATTATTATTATGCCTTTATGCATGGATTTTCATTGGAAATTTTGTGTGTGGCCTTCGTGCTGCATGTGTTTGTGTGTGTCGATTGTGTATGTGTTGTCAGTACCATTCTGCCATTTACAATGGCGGTTTGGCTTTTTTCTTTTTTATTGAACATCCATTCTGGCATTTTGACTGATGGAATGGGTTCCATTTCACCATTTTAAATGGCATGATTATCTTTTTTTTTAAAAAAAAGTATCTCAAAAAGAAATTAGTTTCAAAAATATCATAAAAATAAAAATAATTTTATTTTTTGTCATAAAATGGTAAATAACTCTGAATTAGTGATGGACAAATTTTGTGATGAACGAGTCAGTCCATCACTAATTTTATGATGGTTGAGTCTGTTTATCACTAATTTTTGTAATGGATGATTCATTCATTGTTAATTTTGCAACGAATGACTACGACTTGTCCGTCACTAATTTTTATGATGGATGACATGTCCGTAAATAATTGTGTAATGGATGATTCATCTGTCACTAATTTTATGATGAACGACTCTATTCGTCAATAATTTTGTGACGAATTTGTAAAAGAATATATAAATATTTTATAAAAAAATTATTTTATATTTTCAAAATTATTAATGTTATTATATATAAAAATAAATATATAAATTTTTTCTTCCATTATTTTATATTTTTAAAATTATTATTATATTATATATCAATTTTTAATCTCATATTCAGTTTCCTCCAGATTCCTTCCTTTTACATTCTTCTTTCCTTTTTTTCTTATCTTTTTTTAATCTCTTTTTTTCCTTATTTTCCCTTTT
>CATIWM010113847.1:0-38335 GCA_949671775.1 Mallotus repandus | reverse complement strand
GTGGTGGTGTGGTGGTGGTGATGGTGGTAGTGAAGGTTGTGGTGTTGTTGGTGGTGGTGGTGGTAGTGGTGGAGGTTGGAGGTGGTGGTGATGGTGGTAGTGAAGGTTGTGGTGTTGGTGGTGGTGGTGGTGGTAGTGGAGACTGTGGTGGAGGTGGTGGTGGTGGTGGTAGTGGAGGTTGTGGTGGTAGTGGTGGTTGAAAAGATTGTAGTAAATGTTAAAATATTAATTGAAAAATTTAGAAAACATCTTTTATTAGTTTTCTAAAGCCTTTTATAATTTGGAAAATAGTTTTCTAGTCTTCTAAGGTTAGAAAATATTATGACTAAACAACAACTTCTATTTTCTAGTTTTCATGGACAAATTTTCTGGAAAACATATATTGTTTTCCAAAACTAAATAGGTAAGTTTTGTGGTTATTTGTAAAAACTGTATAAATCTTGAAAAAATTTATCTATTCTATAAAGTAATAGAACAATTTTAGAAATTATTTTGTTTAGTTAAGAAAAATATAAAATTATTTTTTAATTTGTCTCCTTTCTTATTTAGAAAAATACAAGAGGAAAATATTTTTTAAGTTGAAAATGCATTTTTAAGTAGAAAACTTGTTTCCTAATTTTTCATATTTGCATAAATGACCCTGAAATATTTCCAAGGAGTTTCTTGAAGTTTCCAATACGAAAACGTTTCCGAAATGTGGAAAGGTCTATTTGGAGAAGTTTCTGTGCATCATAGACTGTAACCGTTCCTTTGTTCAATAGTTTATAAGATGTACATACTTTGCTTAATTTGTGAGTTTTTTTAATAGAGAGATTATTTTATTTTTTATTGTTTAATTATAATAAATAAATTTTTACTTATATTTTTATTTTAGTTAAATTATATTTTTCTTTTTACTCTTTCAAGTAAAAATTCAAAATAAATTTAATAATTTTTTATTTTTCAATAATAATAGTTTAATTATTTTATCTTAGTAATATTCAATATATTCTTCTTTCAAATTTAATATGTATAAGTGAAAAAGAAATTTAATATAAAAAATGCATTTAAGTCAATTTTCCAACTTAAAATAAGACACACACACTTTAACCTATAAAATTTTCTATAAACACCATTTTAGAAATGGTTTGCAGGTTCAAGCACCTAATTATGAAAAATAAATTATTCGAACATTAAAATAGTAAAAGTGAAAAAGTTCAGACATTATTTATATGTTTATCCATTAAAGTAAAATATGAAAAGTTCTAAATTGTATTTACTTAGAAAAAACGACTTCAGTTTTCTAAAAAAAAAATTCAAAATAAAAACAGAAAATAAAATTGTGTTTACTTTGTGCATTTTCACAAAAATCTGCTTGAAAACTATTTTAACCATTATCACAATTTTAAAAGAAAAGTGTAAAAGAAATTTTTTGTTGTTTTCAAAAAAATTTCTCATTAAAAATATAAAAGTGAAAACACGTTATTTCCATCACGTCGACTTTTTCTACTTTTTTTTATTCTTATTTATTACTTTATTTTAATATTAGAAGATAAAACAAACTCTACTTTTTAAGTTTTAAATTATTTTTTATTTTTTATTTATAGAGAATTACTTTTTATTCATTATTTATTACTGTTTTTAAAAAATGGAAAATAATTTAAAATTTTTAACAAGTAAATATGTTTTAAATTTTTTTTATAAAAATGAAAAGTTTTCATTTTTCTAAACAAAATTGAAAAATGAAACATAAAATAATTCTTTTTAAGTAAAGTCACCCCAAATTTTATTCTTTTTTATGGCTATTGCTACTGTACAAATATTTGCATGTGTACAAATGGCCATTTCATCGTAGGTTATTGACAGTCTGCTGCAGGTACCATTAACCGGTCATAATATCTTGCAGTATCTGCTAAAATAAGAACCAACAGATTATCATCGTTATGTAGTTTAGATGTAGGATAAAGCAACGAAGTCATTGTTGTATCTGAGAACTTGTAATTTTATTTTAGATCAATTATCTAACCCTTCTAAAATCTTGGATTTGGAACATTCTTATTCACTGTTTTGTAGCAGCTAGAGAATTTTTCCTGAAACTTTCCTGGAATTATTTGGCAGAGAATTTTAAAGCAAGTGATATTCGCTCTAACGCTAAAGAAACTTGCACTAACTGGTTTTGCAAAATGGGTTCCATCCGAGAGCTTGCTCCAATGCTGTGGATATATATCTTGCATTAAATAAAGGGTAGTAATGACGACTCTGGTAATGTTTATGAATTGTTAAAGAATGTACGTTTACACCAAGCGGGTAACTCAATGATTTCATTCTAACTTGAAAACGTTAGTCTCAAATCTTGTTGGGATGAACTGGGGGCAATATGTCAAGGGATTTGCTAATTTGCATTTTCTTTTGTCAAGTTAGCAGTATGTCCATTTATTTTTTCTGCTAGTGAGGATGCAACTTGAAATGTTTAATTTTAGTTTTATCTTGCTGCTGATAATTTGTAAAGGCTCTTGTATATGTTTGTATATTCCTTTTGTGTAGTCAACAAATGCAATTTAAACTTCTTGAGTTAAAGCACTACTAATTTTTGAATCGAAGTTCAAAGGTTGCAGAATTAACAATATTAGAAATTTGCGGCAAATTGTTAAGTGTTCAAATGCTTGTTTTTGGAGTTTAGTTTTGCAATTTCAAAACGGTAATGTGTCAAAGAAAGAAAAGATGCAATTTTTTTTTTACCAAGTTTTGATTTCAAAGAACTGCAACTTCCAAATGTATGTAGGCTCACAGCTTCATTTATCTGCATATTCAAGGAAATGCAAAATGAAAAGTAATTTGCCATGTAACATAATGGTACAAAAATCATTTTTCATAAAACAAACTTGTCAAATCAAAATTAGCTCAATGGGATTACTATTCTTTCCCATTCAGCTTAGTTCGAAGCAAAAGGATAAAACTTTCAACCTGTAAATTTGAGTTCCTAATTCTATACTTCAAATTCAAGATTCCAACACTTTTTTCTTTGTACCTTCATTACTCTCAGGTAAAATGTGTACTGAAAAAGTAAAGCATAAAAAATAAATAAAAAAAGAAAGGTAAAAAAAAATCATAATAACAGCTAAAATTTCATTTCTTTACATTATGGTTCATGTCTTATAGACTAAAACTCAAGTTAACAACGTCCACAATGTCAACAAACAAATCAAGAAGCAATAATTATTTTCTTTTCTTATAAACCCATGAGTTATGAATGTTGAAGAAGCAATAATATTTACAAAGTCTATCCATATTGATTTAGCTCAATAATAGTAACTTTCTGCTTCGCTATCCATAACATGAGTTATGAATGTTGAAGTAATTGTTATTTACAATCACAAGGTCAATTAGAGTCCTGAGTAATTGGTTAACTTCCACTGAGAATTTTGGGAGTCGATCTCAAAGTGTTTCAAGCATAACTTGAGGATATTGATACCTTGGATGCAAGTACCTGTATCATTAAGGCTATAAGAATATTTTCAAAGCACTTATATACTACCTTTTAAAATCACAAAATTTTAAAATTGTACAGTTACTATTATTAAATAAAATTTTAATAAAATAGTTTAAACTTTCAAATGAACCTTATAATATCAAGTCTATAAATTTCATAAAGAAGAAAATACTCCTTTTTGTAATTTTTTTTCTAAAATATCCTTATTTATTTAATTGTTACTTTATCATCGACATTAGATTAAAAGTGTATTTTGTACCACACAAAATTTTAGTTTAAATTTTAAATTTATACCAATATAATATAATAAAATATAACAAATTTAAATATAATACAATACTATGAATCGATTTGGTGGCCAAATTTACTTATTAGTTGGAACTTTTTATTTGTTATTTTTTTTTTGCCAAAATAAGAAAAAAGGTTTAAGTGGACAAATGTTTTTGAAAAGAATCTTATAGTTTTTTTTTTGTATTATACTTATGTTTTTACTAGGAGATGAGACATAAATGAAACAATTTGAAAAATTATTATAATAAATTTATAAAAATTTTAAAAATATAATTCAACTGATAGCTAAAATATAGCATAGTTCAATTGATAATTAGCCTATGTTGCTTTGGCCGCCCTTACTAGCATGTGGGGAGATCCCACTGTTCCACCCAAAATTGTAATGGGCAAAAAGAAGTGTTCAAAAGAACGTTAAGTTATTGTGATTATTAGTACACCATAATTGATAACAAGGGCCAAATCAATATTCCAAGCCCAAAGTTAATACAGTTCCAAAAGTATTGGTTCAGTTCATGAGATAAACTGACCCGACAACTCGATTGAGTAAGACAAAATGACTTGATAACCCAATAAAGTGAAAATGAATTGACCCCACAATCTGACGATATGTACTGCCGGCAAATCTGAGTCTGTACCATTTGCCAACCTGACGATTTGTCTGCACACCCAACAAAGTTCATGCGGATGACAAATGTAGAGCATGCTTGAAGATTAAGTTGGAAACGCCAAAGGAACAGACCCACGTGAACAGTACTAGGCTCCAGCCAATGGAAGAGCTCCAAGTGGCAACTACAAGTGAACCCACGAAAAACCCTATAAAATCAATATATAAAGGAAGGGATAACATGTATACCCTAAGAAGAACCAATTACTATTTCATTTTCTCCTTTTTCTCTTCATTGCTCTCTCCTAACTTGATCGTCGCAGTCAGTTTGCCGACACCCTGCCTGGCGTGCCCCTCACTAGATATGTTTTGCAGGTTCCTTAACCACCTAAAGAACAGACCGGTAGCATCATTGTTGCAGTTAGCATGGACATATAACACCGCCAGGGAGAAGAATAAAGAAATGCCATAACACCTCAAATTACCCTTTGCTAGAGATCAAAAGTAGCTGGAGAGTGCATGTAAGAGACCACACCAATAAGAATCCTTGAAGAAAACCCAAGGCTATCACCACCACGTGAGGATGCATAATCTACTATATAAATTCCTAATGTTGTAACAAGTTCAGATCTTAAACATGGAAAGAAAGTCCAAGTGAACCTAGTATGTGTTGGCAAACACACCACAAATGATGGTAAACAACTTAATTAGTGTACGCAGTGGGGTTTAGCGCACTCCCAAGTGTTGGCGACCACGGCACTAGGTGGGCTCAGGGCCCACTAGGAAATACGAAATAGGTCTTAAGCCTAAACAGAGATGGAGTCGCCACCTGGATAAAAGTTGGGACACACTTATACGGCAACTAAATTCCACGGAGGTTCCCAGAAGCCGTCATCAGAGAACGGGTTCAAAAACTGGGTATGGGCATTTGAATACCCACCCGGCCTTGCGGTCGGCCTCCGTTTGTGTTTCGTGTTTTATTACCTTTAATTATTCAATTATTTCTTTATTAACATGCAAATTAAAATTGCTTTCGATCAATTGTCAAATTTTACATTAAGGTCCAAGTTTGCACATTAATCTTATTTCATGCATTTAAGTCCCAACAATCATTGAAAATAATAATTTACAACCATTCATTCCAAATAAATGGGAAAAGGATTAAGGATTACAACACTTTTCTTGAAATGGGAGAGAAATAAATAGAAAATACACCAAAAATAAACCCTAATATACAGATAATATACAAAAAATAAACCAAAAATATACTAAAAATAAACTGTCACAAAACCTCTCAAGAATTAATTAAGGGAATCAATTCCCTTTATGTGGAAATTCACCCCAAGTTAATGCAATAGGCAAAAATAAACTTCCTAAAGTACAAAAGAAGTCCTACAAAGTTGAATCCATAAAGTTAATACATAGATTAAATTAAATAAAAAGGATATGAAGGAATATCTAAAGTCAATCCACTACATGGGTAGTAAATATGCATAATAACTCAAAAAAAAGACATAAAAGACATAGGTTTCAAGAGAAATCATGCAAAAAGTAATAAAATGTAAGACGAAGCCATGCAAAACCCTGTCTAAGTGACGATCGCCTCTTAGCTCTCTGGTGGAGAGGCGATCGTCTCTTGGCAAGGAAGCAATTGTCTCTTGGCAAGGAAGTGATTGTCTCTTGAGCAGGCGATCGCCTGATCATCAAGCACAAACGACTCTCAAAATAACAAGCTTACCTCTACCTTAAGTAAACTATGTATACAAATACTAAAAACCTTAAACTGACCCTAACACTTTAATAGATCACGTTAAAACTTTGTAGCAAGAGTAATAAACACAAAAATATGTTGAAC
This sequence comes from Mallotus repandus, assembly GCA_949671775.1. Lineage (NCBI taxonomy): Eukaryota > Viridiplantae > Streptophyta > Magnoliopsida > Malpighiales > Euphorbiaceae > Mallotus > Mallotus repandus. Next base: position 32,116 of record CATIWM010113847.1, on the reverse strand, counting down.
AAGTAAATGACTTAAATTTTATGTAAATCTATGAATCAAGATAGAAAGTATAGAGATTGTTACTAAAATCTTAGCTTTTTACAAGTGATTTGCCCTTAGAGATTAGTTTCAAACGTTAAACGTTGCTTCAATGCAAGATACCTTTCCTTCTTTAAGAAAAATGATCTTTTGAAGCTTGAAATCCTCCTTTTTGATTCAAAAATGTCCCCCCTTTTCCCCAGAATACTCTCCTCTCCTCCTTTTTTTCTCTCATTTTTTTAGTCCTGGTCCCAAAAAATCTTCTTTCCCTTTTTTTGGGTTGCTCATCCCCATTTAAGCTCCCCCCAAAGCTTCCCATCATGACCCAACCACCTTTCCCATCACCATCCCCTCTAGCCCTCCTTTTCTTCTCAAAAAATACACCCATGCACGTCCCAATGCAGAGAGGTGAAGTGGTGGGTCCCTTCTTACTACCATTAACATATTGTATTTAATGTAGCAGTAAGTGGGTGACTGAAGAGGTGATCGCCTCCTCGAGGGGCGATTGCCTGTTGACCCTCTTAGTCAAGAAGCGATCGCCCATTGCTAAAGAGGCGATCGCTTCTTCAAGCTAGGGATTGAATATTGGGCCATGGGCTTGGGCTTGGTCCAAGGCTGGGTCATTGGGCCTGGCTTGTTTAAGAGGAATTTGGGTTTTTTCTTGCATGTGAAGGCCAAACTCTTCATCATCGGGCTTTGTTGCGGGCCAATCAAACTGAATAACCACAGTTCGTCCCCTATCGCGGGCTGACCGAACCATGTGTTGACAGTTTTCCCCCTTGATTTTTCAAAAAAACAGCATTCATGCATTCAAATTTTTCAAAAAAACAACATACACGACACAAATAAAGCACAACAAATGACATACATTATCCCCGAGTTTCATTCGAGAGGTGGATTCTTCAACTTAGAAATATGTTTGTGGTCCTCGAGTTTTCTTGGCCTAATGCACTATTCATCAACCATAGACTTCGGGGATTCAAACCCGAACAGTCATTCCTACTACCGTGATTCTTGGGAACTCTATCAAGCCTGACTTGTCATTAACGGGGAACTCACACCGTCATCCTCCAGTTTTCCTAGCCCAACAGGCAGTCCCTCTGAAATAGGAAACTCACGCCATCATCCTCGGGTTTTTCTAGCCTGAGAGGCAGTCCCTCTGAAATTGAAAACTCACGCCATTATCCTCGGGTTTTTTCTGGCTCGAGAGGCAGTCCCTTTGAAATGGGAAACTCATGCCGTCATCCTTGGGTTTTCCTGGCCCAAGAGGCAGTCCCTCTATTCCGATACTTCGATCAAAGAGATTCCACAGCTTATCCTTGAAGAAATATTCCTTTCTTATTCATTGATATTTCAATTTTTTTTATCTTCATCATTTTACATCACTTCTTTTTCTCTTACTCGATTAATCCTCATTTTTTAAAAGAACACACATCTTTTTTTTTACTACTATAAAAGGAAAAAACCCTTTTCCCTTCATTCACTTCCTTTCTTTTTCTTTTTCCCTCTTTCCAGTGCTTTTACTCTTTCAAAAAATGGGTGATGAAAGGACCCCGCTTCCTCCTGCATGGGACCATATTCCTCCTTCTAGTCGTGCTCCATATAGCCTCAAATTCATGAGAGGACTCACCTGTGTTCATTTGCGTTCAAAGAGGTTAGTACCTAAATTCCTTCATTTTTTCTGGGAAATTCCAATGGGTTAGGAGTAGTAATAGTTTAATCATCACTTAGGACTAGAAGCATGACTAAAAGAGTGAATAAAGTGTAGATTTGGCCAAAATTTGAGCGCAAACTGTTCTTTGCTCCACAGAGGTGATCGTCTCTTGCTAAGAGGCATTCGCTTCTTGCAAGACTGACGATCATCGCCTCTCTACTATGGAGGCGATCATGCCTTGGAAGGTGGCGATTACCTCTCGGCAAGAGGTGTTCGCCTCTTAGACAAACTAGCCAACACTCTAGGTTTTATTATCTCAATTTCAAGACATTTAAATGATTGTATACTAATTTAACTTCCTTGATGTCTTTTCACAGCATGATGCACCGACATTTAAGGGGACCGGGAACTTTCATGGAGCTTAAGCCTTCTACAATGAGCTCACTGACGACTAGAAGGATCGGATCCAGGATATTGGCTTCGAGGATTTCATTCTCTCTTTCCTAGAGGAGCAGGGCAAGATGGACTCCCAGCCCCTGCATGCTTTGATGGAGAGGTGGTTTGATACCACACACACCTTTCACCTGCCATTCGGAGAGATGAAGTTGGATCCTATCTCCTTTACTGCCATTACAGGGATCATCTATGCAGGAGATCCTATTCCCTTCGATGTGAGCTTTCACCATATCTCTCCTAAAAAGCTAGCCTATGTCGAGCACCTTCTTGGTATGGTATCCTACATAAAGGGGACACATACCTTCAAGCATGCAGCGATGACCTCCCCTCACGCCGTTCTGGTATGTTATATCCTATCTTTCCCTCCTTGTTCTTTCAGATATCTGTTTCTTGACATTAGCTAATAAATGCTTCTTTGACAGGTCTGGGCCTTGGAATTGGAGTTACTTGTCAGAGTGATACGTCTAGGGAATGATTTTTTGGCCTTAAGCAGATGGGGTGCCAGCCGAGTCTTGAAGAAGCATCTGACTTGAGTGCACATTCACCGATAGCATTTGAATGCTTTGACGCAAGACACGGTACCTGAAACATTTACAATCATATTAGTAATCTTTTAAATTCAACTTACTTACCTAATAGTTCTCTTTACAAATTCAAAATAACTAGTGGGGGCCTGAGGACAGATGGAATGCAGAGATAACCCGCCTGACCCTTGACCCAGAAGAGAGTTCTTCTTTGCAGGCCTTACTACTGGGTTTGGTACCTTAGTAAGCAGATCCTCAACTGGAACCAAGGTGTTGGGGTTAGACGTGTCCCTAAGTCTCTTCCTAGAAGGATGCTCTAGATGCATGAGTTAGAGGGCACTGAGCTTACTTAGGCCATAGCAGGAGAGCCTGTCGTGGATCACACCGTATGGCTCAAGAGTTAGTACCGGGAGTTCATCTACACTCATCTGTTGTTGTGGGTGCCTTTAACAGTTGGTTCCACTTCTCAGGTATATTCTCAAATCTCAGCTCACTGTTCTTGAGTTATCCAGTTCTGACATGATTTTTTTTTACAGGCTGCAGTGACTTGACCTGCACCTTAGGTTAGGCCTCAAGTACAAGAGAGGCCTCCGTAGAGACCTTGCACTGATCAGGGTGGTGAGGGTTAGTCAGCTGGGGCACAATGACTTAGACCTCCCAGCATATCTATCTTTAATATGGTTGCTGGCAGTCTTGATCATACTCCAAATCCCCTGGTTCGTTGTTGGGTTCCTCTTGGAGTGCTATCTCGATAGTTCTTGACACTAGATGAGAGTTTGACACCTGCCTCCTCGCCCACTGGCACTAACTATATAAGTTTATCATCAACGTGTTCTCTGAAAAAATATCAACATGTTCATTAAAATTACTTATTTCATTAACAACGCAGATTCCCTTAGAGCAAGGACATTACATGTATAGATTAATCGAGGCTCAAAGGGAGTACATGTTTGACATCACCCAGTAGTGTAGGGTAAGCAACACTCTCCCTACATCTATATGTATGCATGCTTGCATGATTCACTGACCTTTTAACCTGCTTACGCAGGATTATGATGAGAGGCAGTGTAAGAGGATTATGACCCTCGAGCGCCAGATGGTGGTTCTTCAGATGGACGAGGATGAGGACGAGGATAATGGAGATGAGGGAGAGGAGCAGCCCGTGGGTGCCCCAGGTGCCGAAGATGACACCGAGAAGGGAGATGATTCAGAGGACACTAAGTAGGACCCCCTTTAGCTTAGGTCCCTTTAGAATTGTTTGACATTCTTGTAACAGTTAATTTTGATGTTTTAGAAGTTTGTTTTACAAAAATTTATTTTGATTGGATATCTGCCAATTTAATTAAACAATTTCAAACTTTAGAATCACTTGAATATCTCCATGTGCACAGTTCTTTCTTTAAAGAGCTGAGTTCTGAACCTTCTGCCAAAATTATGCAACTTTTCAAACTTTGGCCCTTGTTTTCTCCAGTGAAGAGGTGTTTGCCTCTTGGTCTTCTAGTTAAAGGGTGATCACCTCTTAGAAAGAGGCGTTCGCCTCCTCGATGAGGTGATCGCCTCCTTACCAATCTATAGGCCCCTTTAAAAACCTAACTTCCTTATTTCTGTAGCTCATATTCACCTTCATCCCCAACCCCTATTTTCTCTCTCTAAACCTCATCGAAAGTTCTAATTATGACTGAAAGAAGCCACGAACTACTACAACCAATTCTAAAAGGCTTAAATGGTGAATCATGGGCCAAACTAAACCGTTTCACTTGTCAAGCCTCAAATCACTACACGCCAGGAGAATCAATTTCCCCTTTCTCCTTGCTATCACTCAATTCTGGGATCCCCAAAAGCACATTTTCCATTTCAACACAGAAGAGTTATGCCCCCTACCAAAAGAATTTAAAGCTACACTAGGTTGTAACATGGATTCCACTTGACAAATTGCAACCCCTTGCCTTGCAGTCTTGGATCCACACTCCATTCAATATCAGATGGCCCGCGTGTTCAGTCTTCCACCTCAGCCTTTAGCTCAACACATTCTTAGTTCTGAGATCAAGTTAGAATCCTTTCTTAATGTCATCTTGGGTGTAGACAGGAGAGAAGTTCATTGGCCTCGGATGACGGCCCTTTGTTTGTATGCTTAATTTCTGCTAGTTTCCCTTTTCGAAAACTATGATTAAAAAATCCTCCACATCCTGGGGCCAAGTGGAAGCAGGATGCAACCCTTTCCCACTCATCCTAGTAAAAATTATCATCGAGCTAGACAACTTCACGTCAACTGGGCGATTCTCTAGAAATCCGCTATTGTTAGAGGATAGTCTTCTTCTCCTACCTCTATATTGTGTCATTCTGTCATTTTCATGTGCTATATTCACTATTCTTACAGATGTGGCTTCATAAAAAGCTAAGACTATAAGAACCTCTACAAAACATTACACACTACACAGAACCAGAAGGTTGCATCCTATACTAGATGATATCCAAGGCTGGCTATCAACATTCCCTGATACTCTGATCTAATAGGTGTGTCCATGGTGGAGATTACAACATGTAGCCCTTTGTTCCTACACTTATTATGTTCCTGTAGCCGGCCTTCACTTCGCTACATTCTATAATCCTGCTAGTCTCTACCGCCAGTATGGATAGAAGCAACTGATCCCGGAGGTTGTGTATGAATTCGAGTCAGGACCTCTTACTCAGAACTTTCTGAATAACTTGGTAACTTCTTAGCCTCAAAGAGCCATCCAGAGGAACATAGACTACAATGAAAATCCATCCATCGATGACCAGTACAAGGCGTGGACTCAATTGTAAGAAACAGAAAAAAAGAGTTTATTAGAAATAAAAGGGCAATAGAGTTGCAGGCATCGAGTGCTCAAAATGTTCATCAAAAGAAAAGGAAGCAAAATTAGGTTATGAACTAAGTCATCATTTTTCCTTTTTGTTAGATATGATTTCCTTTCATAGTTAAACATTTTATAATAGACACTTAATGCCAAGTTTAACAGTAATTAGAACAATCTGCTTCATTTAACTTAAGCAAAATATGCATATACATTTTGCTTCTAGCATATCTCATGTCATTAGTTGGCTTGTCCTTGCAAGTTTTCTAACTAACCATTTTTCTCTCTCTCTCCTTTTGAATGTCCTTAACTTTTGCCTGGACTGCCTTTTTGAGGTTTTCAATCCAGCAGAAATTTTTATTATCTTCCTTTTCCTGTCTCTAACTTTTGTCTAGACAGCCTCTTTTCGAGATTTTCTCTCTAACGAGACTTCTACAGAAAGTATTTCTTGAGTTTATCCAAATTAATGGGCTCCCTAAATTCATTCCCTTCCAAGTTAGATAAAATAGTAGCACCTTTGGGGAACAACTTCTTCACCACATAAGGGCCTTCCCAATTTGGCTTAACCTTCCCTTGGGGGTCAGTCATTAATCGGCCTACTCAGCTTCAAAACAAAATCACCCTCTCTAATCTTCCTGGCTTAATTTTTTTTGTTGTAGGCTTGAGCTATCCTTTTCTGGTATAACTACGAATGATACATGACCTTCATCCCTTTTTCATCTAATAATGTGAGTTACGCTAAATGGCTCTCCACCCACTGGTAATCAGGGATTTTAGATTCCAAAAGGACCCTCAACGATAGAATCTCAACCTCTACTGGCAATACAGCTTTACACCCATACACTAAGGAGTATGGAGTGACTCCAATTGACATTCTAGTAGTGGTTTTGTATCCCCATAATACAAATTGTAAATAGTCAGCCCAATCCTTGTAATTCTCAAGCATTTTGGACACGATCTTCTTCATATTCTTGTTTGCAGCTTCCACTGCACCATTCGCCTGTGGTTTGTATGGAGATGATATATGATGCTCAATCTTGTATTCTTCTAGTAGTACAGCCATTTCCGCTCTAAATTGAACGCCGTTGTCAGTGACGACATGATAAGGTAATCTGTACCTACAGATTATGTTTTTCTTAATAAATTTTGCCATCTGTTTCTAGCTGACAGTAGCATAGGACTCAGCTTCAACCCATTTAGAGAAATAGTTGATTGCCACCACACTATAAATGGCCATGGAGAAGTCATTCCTTGGAGCTCCATTAACGGCAGATGGCTGACATCACCATAAGCTTGATAGTTATGGCATTTCTTTACAAACTTGACATAATCTATTTCCATAGTCAGCTAAAAAATAACCTTGACAGGCTATTTTCTTTGCTAGGACCTTTCCATTCATATATGGCCCGCATTTAGATGTTTCTACCTTCAGGAGTTTCTAAGCTTCACCTTTATCAATACATCTTAGGTGGACCCCAGTTGGCATTCTCTTATACAGCATCCCATTATGACTGATGAACTGTCATGGCAGCATTCTCAAAGACATTCTTTCCTTCTTCTCGGCATCCTCACGGAACTCTGCCCAGTCTCTAAATACCGTCGTAAGTCATAAAACCAAGGCTTCTCATCAGCATCAATCAACACGACCCTTATTTCTTCATAATAGGGGCTTTGGGATTTTGCAAGAATTAGGGGCTTAACTTTCATTCGTTCCCTACTTTCCCACATAGAAGCCAACATAGCTAGGGCATCCGTTATCTGATTCTCTTCTCTCAGTAAATGAACAAATATGCAGTGGGTGAAAGACAGCGAGATAGTAGCCAAATAATCCCAATACAAGCACAGTATATCTTCCTTTACCTTCCACCCTTTGGAAGCTTATTTCATAACCAACATGGAATCCCTGTATACAGTGAAATTTTTTGCCCTGACACTGTGCAATGCTTCTAAATCGAATATACAAGCCTCATACTCAACTTGGTTGTTTGTTACTATAAACTCAAGCCTTTTCGCCATTGAGATCATTTCTCCTTCTGGCGTGATCAAAATCGCACCAATGCCTGCTCCTCGATTATTAACTGCCCCATCAAAGTACATTTTTTATCCTTAAACTTCTATTGCCCCCAAATGCTCATCGGGAAAATCCAATTCCCAATCATGTTCATCGGCTATAGGGTTCTGAGCCGAAAAGTCTACTACTGCTCTTCCTTTTACTACATTGCTATGTAGTCGATATCAAATTTCGTGAGTAGAACTAGCCATCTGGCTAACTTTCCCATAAGTGACGGTGTCTGCTGGAGGTACCTGATAGGATCATATTTGGAAATCGCCTGCTCTCTACAAGATTCAAAGTAGTGACAGAGCTTCTTTGTTGCCCAAATTATAGCTAAGCATGTCTTTTCCACCAAGCTGTAGTTGGCTTCATATTGTAACAACTTCTTCCTTAAGTAGTATAATGCGTGTTTGACCTTCCCTTCTCCCTGCTGAGCTAACATTGCACCAATAGCATCATTCTCGATTGCTAAGTACAAGATTAAGGTTTTACCTTGCTCCAACGGTTGCAAGACTAGAGGATTCATAAGATAGTTTTTAATAGCTTGAAAAGTATGTTGACACTTGTCATCCCAGATCACTAGTTGATTTTTCCTTAAAAGCTTGAAAATTGGTTCACAAACAGTAGTCAACTTGGCTATGAATCTACTGATATACTGCAATTGTCCAATGAACCCTCTAACTTCTTTTTCAGTTCTCGGTGCAGACATTTCCTTGATTGCTTTAACTTTATCTAGGTCCACTTCTATCCCCTTCTGGCTGACGACATTCCCTAGCAATTTCCTAGATGTTACCCCGAAGACACACTTCTTTGGGTTTAGTCTGAGATTGTACTTCTCTGCCCTCATAAAGAACTTCTCAAGAGCTCTAAAATGCCTTTATCTAGTTGCAGACTTCACCAATATATCATCCACTTACACTTCTATCTCTTTATGGATCATGTCATGCAACAAAGCAGTAGCCATCCTCTGATAAGTGGCCCCCACATTCTTCAAACTAAATGGCATGACCGTGAAGGATGTTTTCAGCTTATCAATCATCGCCATCATGATCTGGTTGTATCCCAAAAAACCATCCATGAAGGAGTACATCACGCTCGAGGCTGCACTATCGACAAGTGTGTCAATATGTTGCAATGGAAAGTCATCTTTTGGGCAAGCCTTAATCAAATCTCTATAATCCACACACATCCTAACCCTGCCATCTTTCTTGGGGATGGGCACTATGTTTGTTAGTATCCTCCACTACTTCCAAAAACCTTACCTTCAGTTGCTTTTCAACTTCTTCCTTGACCAAGAGAGCCCATTCCGGCCTCAACCTTCTTTTCTACTGCTTAACCAGCGATATTTGAGGATACGTAGGGATTCTGTGTTCTGCGATTTCCCTATCGATATCCGACATGTCCTAGTAACCCCAAACAAACACTTTATGTCTTCTTTTTAACGTTTCTTTCATTTTCTCTCTCTCATCATGAGTTAAATTAGAAGCAAGCAATACATTTTTAGGGTTGTCATTTATGCCTATGTTAAATGATTTAGTTTGAGTGGAATTTATATCAAACATATGCATGAAATGATCATCACAAATAGAATAACAATCAGGAAACATATCACACAAATAAGAAAAATTGGACTTCATTGCATTCATTTTGGAGAAGAACAAGTCGTCTGTTTCAAATAAAGTAGCAAGTGAAACATCATAGTCATCATAAAAAAGATCAATGATAGAATTCAGGACATATGTTTTGAGATCCAACTCCTCATCTTGACCGTTGGTGTCTTTCAACTCCGGAGCAGCAACATCCTCCTCTAGCTCTTCTTCTGCCACTATCAGCTCTTCCACAAGAACCTCTACAAAATCAAACTTCTTTACCCCATCCACATACTCTGCAAAGATCTCAAATCCTAGATTACCTCTCCCGCCATCAGAAGAGCTTCAGGAGCTCCATCATCGAGGTAATTGGTGCCTTGCCTCATAAAAGTCTCCCATAGAGCCTTCTTCTTCTTAGCCTCAGCCTCCTCTTCTTTTTCTAGTTGATCCCAAATCTCAAAGCCTTCCTCGGAATCACCATCCCCATCATATCCCAGCCCATGCTTCAGAATCAAGGTTTCATGTTCCATATGTCTCGTCATGCCTTGCTGGTTCTTCCTTAGTCCCATGCTAGGAAGGAAATATATGGTGTGCATCATATTCAGAACCTTCTCATTTATTTCAGCTTCATAAATCATACAGACCTCAAAGTTAGGGCTTATAGGAATCTCCTTAGGAGCTAGTTTTAGAGCAGCTACAGCAGCCTCAGTTTCTGCTGAGATACTGACAACCTTGTTCTCATATGGGAATTTTATCTTCTGGTGAACGGTGGATGGTACACCACCCAAAGGATGAAACCACGGCCTTCCCAATAAGGTAGCGAAGGTCATGGGAATATCAATCACATGTAAATCAACCCACACCTTAATAGGTCCCATCTTGACCAATGCTCTAAACGTCCCTTTTACAGGCCTCTTTGTATCGTCATAAGCCTTAATAACCACCTCAGAAGGCTTCAGGTCTGCTATAGCCAATCCTAACTTTGGTAGGATTTTTAGTAGGCACATGTTAATGGCAGAGCTGTTGTCTACAATTACACAACAATTCATCTTTCCCTTCACCTAAGCTTTAATGACTAAAGCCTTATGGTGGTCCCTTCCTTTTAAAGGTAGGTCATCATCAGAAAACACAATGGCTCCTTTAGGAGTTTCCATCAATGAGCCAACCATTTGCTCAGGGGTGTAGCCTATGGAGATCTTCCTCTAATCCAAAGCCAAAACCAGTGCTTCCTTATGATCTCTAGAATGCATGAGTAACTGCCACCCACAGGCGATAACTTCTTCGTTCTTCACCTCTTCTTTGAAACTTTTTACCTTCTCTAGTTTAGGTTCAACGGGTGCAATCTGCTTTTGTTTCCCTTCAACCTTTCTGACCGGATGACTCTTTCTTCCTTCATCATTCTCCCATAAATCAATCTGTCCCTCACCTTCATCATCTAAGCTCCAGATATCTAACACATGTATGGCAAGCTCTAAAGGTTGTTCACTCTGGTCTAGGTTGTTTGGCTTGGGTTTTGGTGACTCAGGATTAGCGTTAACAAAGGAATTGAAAACTTGTTCCTCTGTCAAGCCAATACCAATAATAAGGATGGGTGCATTTAGAGGTGGGGCAGTTCAGTAGTTTGGTAAGGGATTATTTTGTGTGTTTGGTTTTTGGGTCTCTGGATCTGTGATCTTGCCAGCATCAATCAGGTCTTGAATCTCATGCTTCAACTTGGAACAATTATCAGTATCGTGCCCAATGGTCTTGTAGAATTTGTAGAAAAGTTTTGGGTTGGCATTTGGCATGGGCTGTTGTGAAGGTAAGGGTTGTAATAGGTTCTTCTTAACTAGCTTCTTAAGAACTTTAGAGAAGGGCTGCCCTAGGTTTGAAAACCTTTGAGGCTGCCTGACAGCCTTAATTTGTACACTTGGGCCTAGTTGCCTGATAGTATTAATTTGGACATTACTGCTTGGACCAGCTCCATCCTTATCCCTAGAACTTTCCCTAAAAATTCTCTTTTATTAAGCTAGGTCTAACTCTTTCTGAACCCTAAACCTATACAGTTGTTTAAAGTTATGGATCCCCAGATCTTTCAGTTTTCCAGATAATGTTGGGACACATCCTTGCATTGCTAGCATCAACTGATCTGACTCAGCAGGTCTATGCCTCATTTAAGCCAACTTCCCTCTCCAACGAGTCAGGTATTCAGTAAAGGGCCTATTGAATCTCTGTTTGGTGCTATGAAGATGTCTCAATGATACTTACAATTGGACGTTGAGGCCATACTACTTCACAAATGCAACACATAACTTTTTCCAGTCAGACTGGACATGTGGTTCCAAAGCGTAGTACCAACAGATCGGTGCACCTTCTAGTGACTTGGGGAATTGTTTGACTATCTGAGCTTTAGTCAATTCCCTAGTTTTCAGTCCCAGAGTACTTTTTCATACTAGGAAATTTAAACTTTCGAGGTAAGGGATCATCTTCTTCATCCAAGTTCATATCAGTGTAATCCATCAGGGCATCCATGCCCTTTTCCTTTATCAATAGTTGCATCTAGGCCATGGCCTTGGTTATATTCTTGGGCCATTCAGGCTGTTCCACAATCTATGTCTAGTTTAAATTCTTCTGACCTACTAGATCAGCTAGCACAGCCATGTAATCCTCTTCCCTTGTTCTTACCGAAATTTCTGCCTCCAGATCAATCAGGACAGTCAGCTGCGTCAGCTATTTTTCTATGATTAATTTGGTTATTTTCCCCATCATCTCTCTCATCATGGATCAGGTCTCATCAATCATTTCATCTTTCAACTCTGCCTTAAAAGCCTCAGGATCAAAACCACCTGCCATTTTTGTTTCTGAATTTCTGACTAGGAGACTAGAATTAGAGCGAGTCCACACATATGGACTTGAGGGATCTATAACTACAAAATCATAGGTCAGAACTATGCATGACGTATGAATGATATGTAGGTTCATTTTATTATCTAAAGCAACAAGAAAATAAACACTTAATTTACACATAACAGAGAACAAACCATGAATTTATCAAAATGATAACCTCCACCCTTATTCCTCCCACACACACATTCAATGGTGAGTTTCTTATCCAAGGATTGTTGGCCTGGGTTTTAATTATCAACGAGCGATAATAAAATCAACTTATGTAAGAAACCCTTAAAATAATTCAAACAAGTAATGAATCCTCTACATAAGTCAAAGTCCATTCCTAACGGACCAAGAATGACATCAAGGCCTACCTTATTAAGATCCATTCAAAATGGGCTAAAATGTGGGCATGATAGGCCCATTTTGGCAATATCCACTTAAGATGGGTTTAAAGTGGGCATGAGAGGCCCATCTTGATAAGGTTCGTTTGCAACGGGCTTGAATTTTATTTTAAGGATCCATTAGAGAGCATAAAACACATGCATTTAGGAGAATCCTAAGGAAAATTGCTAAGTCACTACATAAGGTTGAGTCTCAGGTAGTAGGCTTCGGCTTCCATAACGATATACATCCATACACGTCTCCCCACTCAAGGGTCCAAACAATGTAGATAGTATGTGTCGTGAGTGATAATAAACATATATTCCACCACCAGGTTTGAGTGAAACGTAGGCAGCAGAATACTGATTCTTATCAGGCTAATAGGAACTAAAGTGCTCATTATGTGGAAAGAGTGTAGTGAATGCAACATGATGCAAAAGAAAAAAAAAAGAATAATTAAAGATGATAAACCACAAAACACTTGGAATCAGTTTCTCTATCCCCAGTGGAGTCGCCACTGTAGGCAGCGGGGTTTAGCGCGCGCCTATGTGTTGGCAACCACGACACTGTGTAGGCTCAAGGCCCACTAGGAAATACAAAATAGGTCTTAAGCCTAAACGGAGATGGAGTCGCCACTTGGATAACTGGATTCCATGGAGGTTCCTAGAGGCCGTCATCAGAGAATGAGTTCGAAAACTAGGTATAGGCGTTTAAGTGCCCACCCGGCCTTGCTATCGGCCTCCATTTGTGTTTCGTGTTTTATTACCTTTAATTATTTAATTGTTTCTTTATTAACATGCAAATTAAAATTGCTGTCGATTAATTATCCAATTTTACATTAAGGTCCAAGTTTGCAGATTAATCTTGTTTCATGCATTGAAGTCCTAACAACCATCAAAAATAATAATTTACAACCATTCATTCCAAATAAATGGGAAAAGGTTAAGGATTACAACACTTTGCTTCTAATGGGAGAGAAATAAATAGAAAATGCACCAAAAATAAACCCTAATATACATATAATATACAGAAAATAAACTAGAAATATATTGAAAATAAATCGTCATAAAACCTCTCAAGAACTAATTAAGGGAATCAATTCCCTTTAAGTGGAAATTCACCCCAAGTTCCTGCAATAGGCGAAAATAAACTTCCTAAAGTACAAAAGAAGTCCTACAAAAAGGAATTAAATACAAAAGGAGATGGATGAATGTCTAAAGTCAATCCACTACATGGGTAGTAATCATCCATAATAACTAAAAAAAAAAAGGGATAAAAGACATAGGTTTCCAGAGAAATCACGCAAAAAGTCATATAAAAGGTAAGCCGAAGTCATGCGCAACCTAGTCTAAGTGACAATCGCCTCTTAGCTCTCCGGTGGAGAGGCGATCGTCTCTTAGCAAGGAGGTGATCATCTCTTAAGGAGGTGATCGCTTGATCATCAGGCACAAATGACTCTCAAAACAACAAGCTTACCTCTACCTTAAGTAAACTATGTATACAGATACTCAAAACCTTAAACTGACCCTAATACTTTAACAGATCACGTTAAAACTTGGTAGCAAGAGTAATAAATAAAAAAATATATTGAACAAGCAAATGACTTCAATTTTGTGTAAATCTATGAATCAAGATTGAAAGTATAGAGATTGTTATTGAAATATGAGCTTTTTTAAAGTGATTTGCTATCAGGGATTGGCTTCAAACGTTAAACTTTGCTTCAATGCAAGATACCCTTCCTCCTCCAAGAAAAATGATATTTTGAAGCTTGAAATCCTCCTTTTTGATTCAAAAATGTCCCCCTTTTTGGGTTTCTCATCCCCATTTAAGCTCCCCCCAAAGCTTCCCATCATGAGCCTACCACCTTTCCTATCATATTCCCCTCTAGCCGTCCTTTTCTTCTCAAAACATACATCCATGCACGTCACAATGCAGAGAGGTGAAGTGGTGGGTCACAATGTAGCAACAAGTGGGTGACTAAAGAGAGGGGGCGATCGCCTGTTGACCCTCCTGGTCAGAAAGCAATTTCCCATTACTGAAGAGGCGATTGCTTCTTCAGGCTAGGGCTTGAATGTTGGGCCATGGGCTTGGGCTTAGTCCTAGGCCTATTCGTTGGGCCTAGCTTGTTTAATAGGAATTTGGGGTTTTTCTTGCATTTGAAGGCCAAACTCTTCATCATCGGGCTTTGTTACGGGCCAATCAAACTGAACAACCACAGTTTGTCCCCTATCGTGGGCCGACCGAACCAGGTGTCCACAATTAGCATATTGGAAAAAGGAGGCATACAACCTTCATCATTAAAGAAGTGAGGTTTACATCCCTCAAGTCAAATAGCTTGCTAGAATGATGCTCATTTGGGTTTTCAAGGAAAAAAAGTTTGCACGTGCTAAGCACATTAGAGGAACGTAACAATAGAGGACGCATGGATTCTTAAATCCATATGTTGGACAATCCAAGCAAATTATTGAATCCATTGGAGATACAAACTAACTTGGTGCATGAAACATCTTGATTTATTCAACTCGTCGAATACGTGGGATCCATAAGTTAATAATGAAATATCTCACTTGCAAATAAAGGAGAACCATAGGCACTATATATGTAGAGGTCAATTTGCATGTGTGTTGTAATATGCTTCCTTTACTGAGTTCACTTGTTTTCCCTTGGTTCGTCCAACTTTTCTATAAATTTGCTTATATCTTTTAAGTTGATTACATAAGAGAAAACCCATGAGATGAATTCAAATGTTAATTATCTATGCATTCGGGGTGGCAAACTGTAAATGGATATTGTAAGCACTCATGAAAATTTATTTTTCCTAAAAAGGGCAAATCACCCTAATTCTAGTTATATGGTATCTTTTTATTTAACATAATTTGATCACCTCATAACAAATTTTATGGTGGATTCCCCGTATGGCGTGGTATGAACAGCCTCAGGATTACCTCTTGATTATTATAATCTTTTGGTTAGTGATTTCCCATATAGTATGGTACGAAAATGCTTTAAGATGAACTCTTGATTATTCTAATGCTTGGTTAGTGATTCCCCATATGGTGTGGTATGAACCACCTCGGGATGATGAACTCTTGGTTATTATGATTTCTCTTGGTTAGAGATTCCCTATATGGCGTGATACGAACTACCTCAAGATGGACCTTTGGTTATCATGGTTTCTCTTGGTTAACGATTCCCCTATGTTATGGTACGAACTACCTTCAGATGAACTTTTAGTTATTATGATCTTGGTCAGTGATTCCCCAATTCGGTAGGGTACAAACCGTCTCGAGATGAACCCTCTTAATTATTGATTTCCCCTGATTCGACATCGTACAAACTGCTTCGAGATGAACCCCCTTGGTTATTATGATGTAGTGATTTTCCCAATTTAATGTGGTATAAAACATTTTATGAGGAACCTACTTTGTTATTATGATTTCTCTTAGTTACTGATTTCCCTCGATTGGCATGGTACAAACCGTTTCAGGAGAAATCCGCTTGGTTATTATGATTTCTATTGGTTAGTGATTTTCCCCGATTCGGTATGGTATAAACCACCTCAAAATGGACTCTTAGCTATTATAATTTCTCTTAGTTAGTGATTCCCCATATGGCATAGTATGAACTACCTCGAGATGGACTCTCTTAGTTATTTTGATTTCCCCATTCGGCGTGGAGTGAACCACTTGAGGATGTGATCTTTGTTTTGAAATAATGGATTTTTACTGAAAACTTCTTTTCTTCTTATTTTGATATCAATTATTCAGTAATCTTAGGGATGTCATTAATTAATTTGATAACTCCTTGTATGGTTACTCATAATTTGATAGACTATAAAGATGATAAAGTTTTCATTTCTTTTCCTTTTTTAGAAAAGCAAAAACCTAGCCAAATTAACTTTGTTAAAGCTCATTCTATTTATAAAAATCAGATGAATCTTCTGATTAAAAGTAAAGAACATGATTTACTTGATTTAAAGCAAAATGTTCATTTCCAGAAAATTGAACAATAATTAAAGTCTGATTTGTTATAAAAAAAAGTATTTATGATTTTAAAGAAATTATTATTAAAGCTTTTGGCCTTGTTGCATCTTCTAAGAAAATATCTCTTTTTCAAACCAGAGTCAAATTCTTAGGTCATTACATCTGCTGCAGAACAATTTTTCCTATTGATGATAGGTTAAAGAAGAACCATGTCCCTTGGACAGATGAACATACTAGAATCATGCAGCAAATAAAAGAAACATATAGCTGAAATCCCATTTCTTCAGCTAGCTGATCGTAGTCTTCTTAAGATCATAGAAACAAATGCTAGTGACTTAGGATATAGTGGCATTTTAAAGCAAGTTCAAAATGGGCGAGAAGTAGTTGTACAGTATACTTTAGGACATTGGAATGATACACAGAAAAACTACTCTACCATTAAAAAAGAAATTCTTTACATTGTTCTTTGCATCATAAATTTTCAATTTGATTTACTCAATCAAAAGTTTTTACTTCGCATTGATTGTAAATCTGCTAAAGAAATTCTTTAAAAGGATGTTCAAAATATTTCATCAAAACAGATTCTTGCTAAATGACAAGTTATTTTGATTATCTTGGACTTTGATATAGAAATTATTAAAGGAAATGAAAATGCTTTGCCAGATTTTCTTACTAGAGAATTTTTACAAAATAGATAAAGATGGTTCAAAAAAAGAAAGATAAAGAAAAAATTGAGACTGATAAAGTTGCCCTAATAAAGCTCCCCTTCCTCTTTCTACTAAGAAACCGAAAAAGTCTTGGTATGACATTGTCAGTCAAGAACAAAGTAAAGTTGACTCCTCTAAAGCTCTTGAGATTCAACAATGGGTTGAATCTATATCTCGAACCCCATATCTTCTTAAACCAAGTAAAGCTACTCTGAAGCCTCATGCTTCTGAGTCTACAAGCATCTTAGGCCTTCCAAGCCCCTCAAGTAAAGTTTCTCAACTAGTTTCTAAAACTAAGAAAGGTGAATCTTCCTCCTCAAAAATCCTTTCTTAGAGTGATTTGAATCCTGTGGCTACCCAAAGTAGGTCACAGATTACTTTATTACAAACTAAAGTTAAAACTCCTAAATTTCTTACAAAAATCACTTTTTAAAATATTTTAACTGTTGAAGATGGTTTTTATCATAAAGATCCTTTCTTTACTATCCAAAATCATTTTCCAAAAAAATGGTTTTACAAACCTTGGGATCTTTCCAAACCTCAAAAGTATTACCAAACTATTTTGGAGTTTACAGGTTCTCCATAATTCAAACACTTCTTCCTTAAAGCCTCCCCTGACCCTTCTTGTTCTACTTGCAAAATTCCTAAAGTCCATCACCTTAAAGAATGGGGCCAAGAGCTCTTTAAACTAAAAGTCTTCCATGTAAACTTCCAGGCCAAACTAGACTTTTGCCGAACATTTTCCTACTTGGATTATGAACAAGCATGGTTCAATACCTTCCTAATCCAAAATAGTTATAGAACCCACTCATGGTTACTCTTCCTTAGTCATCATGCTAACATATCAAAGTTTCCTGCATTATTCACCAAGTGCTAGAATAATTTTTGTCCTATCCCTGACATCTTCCCCTATGATATCCATAATGGTTTTGAGCTTTTTGAAACACATTACAAACCTTCCTCTCCTGAGAAACAGTTTCCCCTCTTATTCCTTTATTGGACCAAGTTCTTCTTTCCTTTGGTTTCCCAATGGTACCTTGACTATTCATACAATAATGGCATTATAGTTCTCCAATGAAAATGTAAAGTAAAATGGTGGAATTCTTACAAAATTCCAGAAAAAATTTTAAAGTCTGCAATTGCAGGATGGCTAAAAAAATATGGTTTCCTTAGAAGTTCTCATTCCTAGTAACTTCCTCCCTCAAAATTCCTATGCCAGTGCTCTTCTCAAAGCTGCAAAAATAGAAGAAGAATACTTCAGCATAATTCAATAGTTGTTCTAGTCCAGGACCAATTCTTCTGCAAATTTCAACATGTCTGAAGATTTAGAACCCTTCATTGATTTGGGTAATGATAATGAGGATGATTGCTTTGGAATTTTTCCACCTATTAAGCCCACGGGCTTGTAAAGTTTTATTAAAGTTGTAAAGCGCTGTAAATATTTATTTTAGTATAGCCCGACGGGTTAAAAATCCTTTTCGGACGGCCTAGGCAAAAGTTAGGATATCTGTGAAAAAAAAAAGTATTTTAATAAAGTTTTACTTTCCAAGTCACCCTGCTGAAGACATATAGGACACTCTTGGACAACCATCAGGAAAATTTGACTTTTACGTGAAATATTCCCTACCTGCTTCAGCTCAAGTCCCACTCCACTAAATCACTCCATAAGGTTGTGGCCCCAGGTTCCATTTTCAAGACCTGGTGGGAGTACTCTCACTAAAGTTAAGACACACTAAAGATAAAGACAGAGGATAGTTGTATTTCCCCACCAATCACGGAGACATCAGGACCCTTTCTTATCTTGAAGAATCTCTCTCCTAGTTCAGCAATCCTCCTCCAGCCCTCTATATAAAGAAGCCTCCTTCTGTATTTGAAGGCAGAATACAATTTAGGCTAAAAACACTTGTAAAGAAAATAGAGTCGAAAAGCTTATCTTTCCCCTCTAAGTAAAGTTTAGAATTTAGCTAAAACTTTTAACTCACTCATAAAGATTTTAGTATAGTGTCATATAATCCCTTTGTATTTGGATAAAGAACTTCTGTATTTTCCCCTTACTCAGATTAATAAAGTAAAGCTTTCTGTAAGAACTTCCTCTCATGTTTTAATTCTCTTTTCTTTAAAGATTAGTTATTTCTTTTCATCTCTTAAGTAACAGAACATATGTTATGTGCTTTCCTGAGAAATCAGGATCCTGTAAATCAGAAACTCTGTGAAATCTCTTGTTGTATTTGGTCTGATAACCTCTATGTCTAGCTTATGACTAGAGCGTGAGACCAACATTGTGATTCCATATCATTATTTGCATTCCTTGTGTGACTCTATTACCCCTCTGATCCTTAGCATTTATGGCATCAGAGCCTAGAGGGATTGAGTAATTTGTAAAGTTTTTATTTCCATATTATGAAAAGTGCCTATAGGATGTTTCTGCAGTGAGTCCTTTAGTCACAGCTAGTCCCGGCCATAAGTCCCAGAGAGGCAGTGAGACCATTGGTTTAGCTCGTGAGTTATAGTTGTAGTTTCCTTCTATAATCTCTAGTCCTACCATGTCTCTTACCTTCGGTAGAACCACTTCTTCTTCTTCTTCCTCTATATCATCTTCTTCTAAAGTACAAATAAATCTCGTTAGTAGTGATGAAGTCACTATTGAAGACTTTGACAAATGCATTGATGATTTCAAACTCACAGAGATCCATAAAGACCATGTGTATAAGACCCCTAGATTGAACCTCTTTAAGTCTGATTATGTAATCAGAACTATAGAAAGAGATGTTTAGTTAGATAAAGCTAAAGATGCGATAAAGCCTCTTCCCTCCTCTTCTATAGAAAAACATAAAGCTAAAAGGTTTTAAGTTTATCCATATGGGACTTGTCCAGGTTGGTATAAAGCCTCTTAATAGAGAAGTTCCTAATACTTCTATCCTTGCAACTCTCTGAGTCAAAAGGTTTAGAAAGTTTGAAGACTCTCTGTTAGGAACCATAGAATCTAGTCTCTATAAAGGACCTATATCATTTGACTGTTATCCAAACTTTATTGTTTCTTTGAATGATGCAAATCTTTTAAAGTCTTTGGTTTTAAAGATCTAAACCCATAATTATACTATAGATGATGGATCAATTCCGATTGCATTGATTTTTAAAGTTCATTCTAAGGCCATGATGTCTGCTTTTACAACAAAGAGTATATTCTATAGTGAAAAAAAGGAGAAACTCTACTTCTTCAAACTGATATGACTAAAGCAAATGTGTTTATCCTTAAACCCATTCAGTAGAATTAGATAACACTTCCCCAAGATTGGATCTTAGAAAGTGCCACTGAACTGATACCCGCAAACCCTGAAAAGTCCATACCAAACACACGAATAAAGCATATCACCCAGTTCCATGATGGAAGAATAAAGATCAGTTTTGACAGAGAGTCTTCTAGCTCTAGATTTTTTATTGCTTCATCATCAAAATCTTTAGATCTAGGAAGGTTATCTCAGATACCCTCTATCATTAATCTTCGATATAAAGAACAACAACACCATAACCCTAATTTGCCAAGAGTTATCAACCTCCCATATACAGATCAAGCATATCTTTACCCAAATCTGCCACCAATAATGAATCTACCTTATACCTTCTCAACCAAATATTCCACATCTGACTTACCCCCTACCTCACTCAGAAATGTAGATTATAGCACCAACATAGCCAGACCAATCTATACTAAGCCTCATATAGAAATAAAGTCTCCTCCTCCAACCTCCCTGATAACTTTAGCCATAACAGAAAACATAGCCCATGAGCTGAATGTCATAGAAAAGGATTTTACTTATAATAAAGCATTTTTGCATAAATATTTCTATGCATTTCATAATAAAGAAAAAAAACCTGGTTTTTTGAATATTTTCTAAATATTATTAAAGATATTCAAAATCAATTTTACGAATTTATGCAAGAAAATAAAGTTAATATATTTTTTTATTGGTTTGAAATTTATCCTTAGAAAATAATATTTCTTATCCCTTTAAAGTTTTAAACCTTGTTACTATCAGAAAGAAGGTAACAGTTTGGGAAACAGTAAATGGTAACAATATAGAGTCTGAACATCCTCCTCTTGGGTTGCTTAAGCTCCTTGTAGAAACAAGAAGCCTCATGATAGTGACACTCAAAACTTAAAGAATATAGTGGTCTAGAACAACTTTACCAATGCCCATCTCAACAGCTTAAGTAAACATCTTTCCAGGATAGAGGGTCAAAACCAGCGAAAACCTGTAGAATCATTAGGACTAGTTGATAAAAAGCTTAAGAACCCCATGTTTAAGCCTTACCAAATCTCTAGTACTGCTCAACAAGAGATCAGATCTAATAAATATGATTTCCTTGATGATGTAAGAGAATAGCTTAACCGATTAGGGCCATCTTCTTCCTTTAATCCTATAGTACCTGACACTCCATAGTCAACTAACCAAAATGTAATTGTTCTTGATAAAGTTATAGATTCCCAGTAAAAAAGGATGAATTTCAAGAACGGTCTCTAGAAATTACTAAATGTCATTGGTCTAAAGCCAAGTATTTAGAACTTAAAATTGGTGATCATCCTAGTATCCTTATCAAGCCAAAGTTTAGTGCTAGTTCAGTTAATGAATGGAACATTGATAGGATGACAGAATATGGAATTTTGAACTCCCTTAGGCAAATGACTGTGGCTTCTAATGCCTATAAAACCCAAACAAAAACCTCTGATAGGTCTGTAGCTAAACTTATCATTACAAGATTTTATAGATATTTAAAAGGATGGTGGGATTCATATCACACAATTCAACAGCAAATAGATATTCTGCATGCTATCCAAAAGGATGAAGAAGGTCTACCCATCTTAGACCCTTTAGGAAATACCATTCAAGATGTTGTGTCAACCTTGATTCTGACAATACCATTATATTTTAGAGGTGACTTCTCTCATCTTAAAGATAAGAATGTCGACCTTCTGTCCAACCTTAGGTGTAAAAAACTTAGAGACTTCCAGTAATATAGATCAACCTTCCTCACTAGGGTAATGCTTAGGGAAGACTCTAACCAGCCTTTCTGGAAAGGGAAATTCCTAGCAGGTCTTCCAACCCTCCTATAAGAAAGAGTCAAAAATACCATTAGACAAGCTTTTGGCACCCATATCATCCCTTATGTTCGGCTTACCTATGGTGAATTGATCAGTACCACCTAGAAAGAAGGTTTAAAATGGGAGTTGAAGAAGTCCAAGAAAGAACTAGGTTCTTTCTATAAGCAGTTTGACTATAGTTATAGCCAAAACCAAACCTGTAAAGGAGATTATAGTAACCTTTAAGTCTGACACCACCTCCTCAGAAGCCTATCCTAAGATAGATAAGATAGTAACCACCTCCTCTTCTGAACCTGACTCAGATTCTAGTTCTAAAGGAAAGCATATAAATATGCTAACTAAAGAATAAACTTTAATCCTAGATGTTATTGAACACATCAATGACCCTGATGTGCAGAAAAAATATCTAGAATAACTCAGGAAGTCTCTAGAAGAGGAACCCTAACCTCCTAAAACTGAGTTACCTTCCACTAGTACTAGTATGTATGATCTTACCACCATTGTGAGTAGAAAAAAGCCTGGTAAGAAACCATTAGGAGATGTCCAGGTTCTTTAGTCTGAGACAAAGGCCATAAAGTCCGACATAAAGCAGCTTAAGGAGAAACAACAAAAGGATTCTAACCTAATCTAGTTTCTTGTCACCAAACTAGCTCAGGAGTCTAGTGATAGTGATGAAACTAAGAGTTTGGAACCCCAATCCTTAAATAGTATAGAAAAGATTCCCAGTGATTTCCTTTGTGCTTTGAGTCAGATCACTTCTAGGAAATACATTGTTAAAGTTTCCCTTGCTTTTTAAAAAGATTTTCAATTCGACAATGTTGCTCTGTTTGATATAGGAGCAGATTTTAGTTTCATAAAGACTAGCATTGTTCCAAAGCGTTTTCAGGAAACCACTTGTGAAAAACTATCTTTTGTAAATAGTTCAAAAATGCATATGGATGGAAAAGCTGAAGTTATTATTTTAAATAATGGATTTGTACCGAAAACTTCTTTTCTTCTTGTTTTTTATATCAGTTATTGAGTAATCTAAGGGACACCATTTATTAATTTAATAACTCCCTATATGGTTACTCATAACTCGATAGACTATAAAGACCATAAAGTTTTCATTTCTTTTCCTTTTTTGGAAAAGCCAAAAACTTGCCAACTTAACTTTGTTAAAGCTCATTCTATTTACAAAAATCAGATAAATATTCTGATTAAAAGTAAAGAAAATTATTTATTTAATTTAAAGCAAAATGTTCATTTCAAGAAAATTGAACAACAATTAAAGTCTGATTTATTACAAAAAAAAAGTATTTTTGATTTAAAAAAAATTATTATTAAAGAAGTTTGTTCTGATTAACCAAATGTTTTCTGGAAAAAAAAGCAACATATTGTTGATCTACCTTATAAGTCTAGATTTTGTAAGAAAAATATTCCTACTAAAGCTAGACCAATTCAGAAGAATGTTGAATTAGAATAGCACTGTAGGAAAGAAATCCAGGACTTCGAGTCCAAAGGATTAATCTCTAAGTCCAAATCTCCCTGGAGCTGTGTAGCTTTCTATGTCAGTAAAGCTTCAGAACAAGAAAGAGGCACTCCTAGGCTTGTAAACAAACCTTTGAATAAAGCTCTAAAATGGATAAGGTGTCCTATTTTAAATAAAAAAGATCTTTTACAAAAGCTTCATTCTGCATTTGTATTTTTAAAATTTGACGTGAAATCAGGATTTTGGCAAATACATATTGCTAAAGAACATCATTACAAAACTGTTTTTATAGTCCCTTTTGGATAGTATGAGTGGAATGTAATGCCTTTTGGTTTGAAAATTGCACCATCAGAATTTTAAAGAATAATGAATGATATTTTCAAACCTTATTCTCAATTCTACATTGTTTATATCGACGATGTGCTCATCTTTTCAAACTCCATTAAACAACATTACAAGCATTTAAAGACTTTCCTACATGTTATTAAAGCTTCTGGCCTTGTTGTCTCTGCTAAGAAAATATGTCTTTTTCAAACTGGAGTCAGATTCTTAGGTCATTACATCTAATGTGGAACAATTGTTCCCAATGAGAGATCCTTAGAATCTGCCAACAAGTTCCTTGATAAAATCT
Organism: Mallotus repandus; assembly: GCA_949671775.1. Classification (NCBI taxonomy): domain Eukaryota; kingdom Viridiplantae; phylum Streptophyta; class Magnoliopsida; order Malpighiales; family Euphorbiaceae; genus Mallotus; species Mallotus repandus. Next base: position 7,843 of record CATIWM010113847.1, on the reverse strand, counting down.
TTGATAAAACCTAGCTGCAAAGGTTCTTAGGTAGACTAAATTATGTTTTAGACTTCTGTCCAAATATCAATAGAATTGTTAAACCTCTTCATGATAGGTTAAAGAAGAACTATGTTTCTTGGACAAACGAACATACCAGAATCGTACAGCAAATAAAGAACCATATAGTTGAAATCCCATGTCTTAACCTAGCTGATCCTAGTCTTCCTAAGATTGTAGAAACAGATGCTAGTGACTTAGGATATAGTGGCATTTTAAAGTAAGTTCAAAATGGGTGGGAAGTAGTTGTACAATATACTTCAGGACATTGGAATGATACATAAAAAACTAGTCTACCATTAAAAAAGAAATTCTTTCCATTATTCTCTACATCATAAAGTTTCAATCTGATTTACTAAATCAAAAGTTTTTACTTTGCCTTGATTGTAAATCTGCTAAAGAAATTCTTCAAAAGGATGTTCAAAATATGCATCAAAACAAATTTTTGCTAAATGGCAATCTATTTTGAGTATCTTTGACTTTGATATAGAATTTATTAAAGGAAATGAAAATTCTTTACTAGATTCTCTTACCAGAGAATTTTTACAAAACAAATAAAGATGGTTCGAAAAAAGAAAGATAAAGAAAATAATTGAGACTGATAAAGTTGCCCCTAATAAAGATCCCCTTCCTCTTTATGCTGAGATACCAATAAAGTCTTGCTATGACATTCTTAGCCAAGAACAAAGTAAAGATGACTCTTCTAAAGCTCTTGAGATTCAACAATGGGTTGACTCTATATCTCAAACCCCAGATTCTTAAAGCAATTCAAGCTACTCTGAAACCTCCTGCTTCTGAGTCTCCAAGCATCTTGGGCCTTCCAAGCCCCTTAAGTAAAGTTTCTCAACTAGTTTCTAAAACTGAGAAAGTTGAATCTTCCTCCTCAAAAATGCTTTCTCAAAGCGATTTAAATCCTATGACTACCCAAAGTAGCCCACAGATTATTTTATCACAAACTAAAGTTAAAACTTATGAATTTCTTACAAAAACCACTTTTCAAAATATTTTAACTGTTGAAGATGGTTTTCATCATAAAGATCCTTTCTTTACTATCCAAAATCGTTTTCCAAAAAATTATTTTTACATACCTTGAGATCTTTCCGAACCTTAAGTGTATTACCAAACTATTTTGGAGTTCACAGGTTCTACAGAATTCAAACACTTGTTCCTTAAAGCCTCTCCTAACCCTTCCTATTCTACCTACAAAATTCTTAAAGTCCTTCACCCTAAAGAAAAGGGCCAAGAGCTCTTTAAACCAAAAGCCTTCCCTATAAACTTCCAGACCAAACTGGACTTTTGCTGAACATTTTCCTACAAGGATTATGAACAAGCATGGTTCAATACCTTCCTAATCCAAAATAGCTATAGAACCCACTCATGGTTATTCTTCCTTAGTGATCATGCTAACATATAAAAGTTTCCTGCATGGTTCACCAGGTGGTGGAATAATTTTGGTCCGATCCCTGACATCTTCGCCTCTAATATCCGTAATGGTTTTGAGCTTTTCAAAATGCATTACAAACCTTCCTCTCCTGAGAAAAATTTTCCCCTCGTATGCCTTTATTGCACCAAGTTCTTCATTCCAAGGGTTTCCCAATGGTAGCTTGACTATTCTTACAATAATGGCATTATAGTTCTCCAACGAAAATTCAAAGTAAAATGGTGGAATTCTTACCAAATTTCAGAAAAAATTTCAAAGCCTGTAATTGCAGGATGTCTACAAAAGTATTATTTCCCTGGAAGTTCTCCTTCCCAGTCTAACTTCCTCGCTCAAAAGTCCCATGCCAGCGCTCTTCTTGCAACTACAAAAACAGAACAAAAATACTTCAGCATAATGCAACAGTTGGTCTAGTCTAGGACAACTTCTTTTGCAAATTCCAACATGTCTAAAGATTTAAAACCCTTCATTGATTTGGGTAATGATAATGAGGATGATTGCTTTGGAATTTTTCCAACTATTAAGCCCACAAACTTGTAAAATTTTATTAAAGTTATAAAACCCTGTAAATATTTATTTTAGTGTAGCCCAATTGGTTGAAAATCCTTTTTGGACGGCCCATGCAAAAGTTAGGGTATCTGTAAAAAAAAGTATTTTAATAAAGTTTTACTTTCCAAGTCACCCTACTCAAGACATATGAGACACTCTTGGACAAACATCAAGAAAATTTAGCTTTTACGTCAAATATTCCCCACCTGCTTCAGTTCATGTCCCACTCCACTCCATCACTCTACAAGGTTATGACCCCGGGTTCCATTTTCAAGACCTGGTGGGAGTGCTCTCACTAAAGTCAAGACACACTAAAGATAAAGACAAAGGATAGCTGTATTTCCCTACCTATCATGGAGACATCAGGACCTTCTCTTATCTTGAAGAATCTCTCTCGTACTTTAGTAATCCTCCTCCAATCGTCTATATAAGGAAGCCTCCTCCTGCATTTGAAGGCAGAATACAATTAAGGCTAAAAACACTTATAAAGAAAATGGAGAGTCAAAAAGCTTATCTTTCTTCTCTAAGTAAAATTTAGAATTTAGCTAAAAATTGTAACTCACTCATAAAGATTTCAGTATAGTGTCCTGTAATGCCTTTGCTTTTAGATAAAGAACTTCTGTATTTTCCCCTTACTGGGATTAATAAAGTAAAGCTTTCTATAAAACCTTCCTCTCATGTTTTAATTTTCTTTTCTTTAAAGATTTACTTATTTCTTTGCATCTCTTAAGTAACAGAATGTATGCTCTGTGCTTGCCTAAGAATTCAGGATCCTACACATCAAAAACTCTATGAAATCTCTTATTGCATTTAATCTGATAACCTCCGTGTCTAGCCTGTGATTGGAGCGTAAGACTGGCATTGTGATTGCATATCGTCATTTGCATTCCTTGTGTGATTCTGTTACCCCTCTGATCCTTGGCATCTATGGGGAGATGGCACTCTAAACTATTCACACGGGGCTGAGAGGTGCAAGGTTGATTCTTAGGCCTGACTGGACAGGATATCCTTTTTAGCTCAAATGGTATTAGAGCTAGCCTTGTATCCTCGAGGTTGCGGGTTCAAGTTACGACTGCTCCTAAACGCCTGCGTGAATTTCCAGCTATGATTGGCCAAGTACTATAGACCCAGGTGCATGGGTCCCACCAGCTAAGGGTCCCCTAGTAATCCCAGTATGGAGGAAGAGGAGATGGTGCTCTGAACCGTGTACACAGGGCTGAGAGGTGCAAGCTTGATTCTTAGGCCTAACTAGATGGGATATCCTTTTCAGCTCAAATGTTTTGGTTATAACTATAGTTAAATTGCTAACAGAAATCAAAGGAGGAGGCTCTAATACCATAAACGCCAAGGATCATAGGGGTAACAGAGTCACATAAGGAATGCAAATGATGATATGGAATCACAATGCCAGTCTCATGCTCCAGTCACGGGCTTGACATAGAGGTTACTGGACCAAATACAGTAAGAGATTTCACAGAGTTTCTAATGTGCAGGATCCTAATTTTTCAAGCAAGCACAAAGCATATTTTCTATTACTTAAGAGGTGCAAAGAAATAAGTAAATCTTTAAAGAAAAGAAAATTAAAACATGAGAGGAATTTCTTACTTAAAGCTTTACTTTATTAATCTGAGTAAGGGGAAAATACAAAAGTTCTTTATCCAAAAGCAAAGGGATTACAGGGCACTATACTCAAATCTTCATGAGTGAGTTACAATTTTTAGCTTAATTATAAACTTTACTCAAAGAGGAAATATAAGTTTTTTTACTCTCCATTTTCTTTTTAGCCTAAATTGTATTCTGCCTTCAAATGCTGGAGGAGGCTTCTTTATATAGAGGGCTAGATGAGGATTGCTAAAGTATGAGAGAGATTTTTCAAGATAAGAGAGGGTCCTGATGTCTCCGTGATTGCTAGGGTAATACAGCTATCCTCTGCTTTTTTATCTTTAGTGTGTCTTAACTTTAGTGAGAGTACACCCACTAGATCTTGAAAATGGAACCCGAGGCCCCAAACATTTAGAGTGATGGAGTGGAGTGGGACTTGAGCTGAAGCAGGAGGGGAATATTTGACGTAAAAGTCAAATTTTCCTAATGGCTATCCAAGAGTGTCCCATATGTCTTGAGCAGGGTGACCTAGAAAGTAAAACTTTATTAAAATACTTTTTTTTTATAAATACCCTAACTTTTGCATTGGCCATCCAAAAAGGATTTTCAACCTAACAAACTATACTAAAATAAATATTTACAGGGTTTTACAACTTTAATAAAACTTTACAAGCATGTGGGCTTAACAAGAGGAAAAATTTCAAAGCAACCATCCTCATTATCATTACCCAAATTAATGAAGGGTTCTGAATCTTCAGACATGTTGGAATTTGTAGAAGAAGTGGTCCTAGACTGGACCAACTGTTGCATTATGCTAAAGTATTCTTCTTCTATTTTTGCAGCTGCGAGAAGAGCACTGGCATAGGACTTTTGAGCGCGGAAGTTAGACTGGGAAGGAGAGCTTCCAAGGAAACCATGCTTTTGTAGCCATCTTGCAATTGCAAACTTTAAAATTTTTTTTGGAATTTTGTAAGAATTCCACCATTTTACTTTAAATTTTTGTTGAAGAACTATAATGCCATTATTGTAAAAATAAATAAGGTACCATTGGGAAACCTAAGGAATGAAGAACTTGGTGCAATAAAGGCATAAGAGGGGAAACTTTTTCTCAGGAGAGGAAGGTTTGTAATGGGTTTTAAAGAGCTCAAAACAGTTACGGATATCAGAGGTGAAGATGTCAAGGATCGGACCACTTTATTCTACCACCTGGTGAACCATGCAGGAAACTTTGATATGTAAGCATGATCACTAAGGAAGAATAACCATGAGTTGGTTCTATAGCTATTTTGGATTAGGAAGGTATTGAACCATGCTTGTTCATAATCCCAATAGGAAAATGTTTAGTAAAAGTCTAGTTTGGTCAGCAAGTTTACAGGGAAGGCTTTTGGTTTAAAGAGCTCTTGGCCCCATTATTTAGGGTAAAGGACTTTAAGAATTTTGCAGGTAGAATAGGAAGGGTCCAGCGAGGCTTTAAGGAAGAAGTTTTTGAATTCTGCAGAACTTGTGAACTCCAAAATAGTTTGGTAATACTCTTGAGGTTTGAAAAGATCCCAAGGTTTGTAAAATAAATTTTTTGGAACATGATTTTGCATAGTAAAGAAAGGATCTTTATGATAAAAACCATCTTCAACAGTTAAAATATTTTGGAAAGTGGATTTTGTAAGAAATTCAGAAGTTTTAACTTTAGTTTGTGATAAAATAATATGTTCAAGTTAAAACTTTTGTTTGTCCAAGGAATAGGGTTCTTCTTTAACCTATCATAAAGAGATTTAGCAATTCTATTAATATTTGGATAGAAGTTTAAAACATAATTTAGACTGCTTAAGAACCTTTGCAGTTGGGTTTTATCAAGGATTTTATCAGGGAACTTGTTGGCAAATTCTAAGGATCTATCAATGGGAACAATTATTCCACAGCAGATGTAATGACCTAAGAATCTGATGCTGGTTTGGAAAAAGAGATATTTTCTTAGTAGAGACAACAAGGCTAGAAGCTTTAATAATATATAAGAAAGTCTTTAAATGCTTGTAATGCTGGTCATTGGAGTTTGAATAGACGAACACATCGTCGATATAAATAATGCAAAATTGAGAATAATGATTGAAAATATCATTCATTAATCTTTGAAATTCTGATGGTGCATTTTTCAAACCAAAAGGCATTACATTCCACTCATACTGTCCAAAAGGGACTGTAAAAGCAGTTTTGTAATGATGTTCTTTAGCAATCTATATTTGCCAAAATCATGATTTGATGTCAAATTTTGAAAACACAAATGCCGGATGAAGCTTTTGCAAAAGATCTTTTTTGTTTGGAATAGGATACCTTATCCATTTTAAAGCTTTATTCAAAGGTTTTTAATTAATTACAAGCCTAGGTGTGCCTCTTTCTTATTCTGAAGCTTTATTGACAAAAAAAGACGCACATCTCCAGGGAGATATGGATTTAAAGATTAATCCGTTGGACTCGAGGTCCTGCATTTATTTCCTATAATGATGTTCTAATTTAGCATTCATCTGAATTGGTCTAGCTTTAGTAAGAATATTTTTCTCATCAAATCCAAACTCATAAGGTAGATCAACAATATGTTGTTTCCTTTTCCAGAAAGCATTTGATAAATCAAAACAAACTTCTTTGATAATAATATCTTTAAAATCAGAAATACTTTTTTGTAACAAATCAGACTTTAATTGCTGTTCAATTTTCTTGAAATGAACATTTTACTTTAAATCAAATAAATCATTTTCTCTACTTTTAATCAAAAGATTTATCTGATTTTTGTCAATAGAATTAGCTTTAACAAAGTTAAGTTGGTGAGTTTTTGGCTTTTCTAAAAAAGGAAAAGAAATGAAAACTTTATCATCTTTATAGTCTATCGAGTAATGGGTAACCATTTAGGGAGTTATCAAATTAATGAATGGCGGCCCTAAGATTACTGAATAACTGATATCAAAAATAAGAAGAAAAGAAATTTTCAGTAAAAATCAATTATTTAAAATACTAACTTATGCTTTTCCATCTCTATGCATTTTTGAACTATTTGCAGAAGAGAATTTTTCACGAGTGGTTTCGTAAAAATTCTTTGGAACAATGCTAGCCTTTATGCAACTTAAATCTGCTCCTGTATCAAACAGAGCAACAGTGTCGAATTGAAAATCTTTATCAAAAACAAGGGAAACATTAACAATGTATTTCCTACAAATGATCTGACTCAAAGCACAAAGGAAATAATTGGGAATCTTTTCTATATTAGCTAAGGATTGGGGTTCTAAACTCTTAGTTTCATCACTATCACTAGACTCATGAGCTAGTTTGGTGATAAGAAACTAGATTAAGTCAAAATCCTTTTGCTGTTTCTCCTTAAGCTACTTTATTTCAGACTTTATGGTCTTTATCTCAAACTAAAGAACCTGGAAATATCCTGATGGTTTCTTACCAAGCTTTTTTCTACTTAGAATGGTGGTAAGATCATACATACTAGTACTAATGGAAGGTAACTCAGTTTTAGGAGGTTCGGGTTCCTTTTATAGAGACTACTTGAGTTGTTCTAGATATTTTTTCTACACATTAGTGTCATTAATGTGTTGAATAACATCTAGGATTAAAGTTTATTGGTTAGTTAGCATATTTGTATGCTTTCCTTTAGAACTAGAATCTGAGTCAGGTTCAAAAGAGGAGGTGGTTGCTATCTCATCTATCTGAGGATAGGCTTCTAAGGAGGTGGTCTCAGACTTAAAGGTTTCTAGGAGTAAGGCTGAAAGCTTGGCTAAGGTCGAGTTCTTGAAGCTTTTTGGAGACTTTATAGTATTTTGAAATATGTCCGTTCTTGCGACACTTATAGCAAGAGACATCTTTCAGACTGCTTTTCCTAGAACTTGAGGATTTATCCTTTTTGGAAGATTTCTTATGAGGTTTCTTATAGTAAGTGTAGATGGCAGGGTTTAGCGCGCGCCCAAGTTTATTGCAACGCGACACTGTTTGAGCTCAGGGCTCTAGGGAACACACTAACCATTGTCACAAAGACATGGCGTGGAGATGAAGAGTCACCACCCAGGGTAATAACTGGGACAAATTGAAAGTGGTGGTAACTCGATTCTCTAATACAAGCTAGCACCACAACCAGGAGTTCTGGATACGGAATACTAACTTCTTTTAGTCTTGTGTTCATTTAGATTTATTTTATTAATTATTGTCTTATTCCCTAATTACATGCAA
>CATIWM010113767.1:0-10070 GCA_949671775.1 Mallotus repandus | reverse complement strand
GAATAAAAATAAAAAAAGAAGGAAAAATAAAAAATAAAAATAAAATAAAAAATAAAATAAAAAAATAGTGCATATTTATAAATAAAAGTGCTCAAATCAATAAATAATAAAAAGTTTAAATATTTTAATAAATATTTTTTTAAAAAGTGCATATTTGTGTAAGAATCTCTAATTTTTTTACAGGCCTAACAAAAGATGCCATTCCTAACTGTCCAAACTGATATAAACCTTACTTTTGGTTTGAATACTTGAAATACCTTTAATTTAACAAAAAGTAAATTTCCCAATTTTTACAACAATATGAAGCTAAATCTAACATAAATATACATATAAAAAAATGATAAATTACTATTTGTCCTATGTGTTTTAGTCTAATACACTATTTTATCCTTGACATTTAAAACAATATTAATTCATTCCTAACATTTGTAAATTCGTGTACTAGTTCATCCCTGACAGAGGACTAATGACTGTTAATTGTTACAAATGTCAGAAATGAATAAGTATTTTTTAAAATGTTAGAGATAAAATAGTATATTAGATCAAAACATAGAGAGCAAATAACAATTTCCCCAAAAAAAAATTGAAGTTCTAATATCACTTCTTCATTTTTTAACGTTGGTATAACTGAAACAAAAACAAAATTGTAATTATATACTTGTACGATCAATCACATGTTCGCATCTGCATTAAGTTCATGGGTTCCTTGGCAGGAAATAATTGTACATTCGATCATCTTTGTTATTAGGCGTCATTCCGCTTGCCTCACCCCTCACTGCATAAGAAAAGATGCAATATATGGCATTATTCAGCTCGTGCCATTTTTATTCATAAATGTACACATATATATATAGACGCGCGCGCACACATATATATCTATATATATATATATAACCTGTTGTGGATGAGCACGACTCTTCACTGCCAAGAGTTTGAAGGAAATATCATCAATTAAAACAGCCCAGTGAAGGCAGTGTGAGTAAATGGTTATGATAAACGTTTTTTACCTCAACCAACCCAGACTTTCTCTCGGGTCTTCCAAAACAAAGGAAGGCCAATCAGGATGAACTGTTAAATCTTCCAAATTATCATTTGTCACTACCAAATGATGCCTGCCACCATTTGTAGCAAAAATAATGAAATCATAGACTAAAGAATCCAAGATGAGTATTTCACAGGAGAATGTACGAACCTGACTCCTTTCGAAGTCATGAAATCATTATCATTTTCTGACTTTTCGTGCTTTATTGAAGGCGAACCTTATTCCAGAGAAGAAAGAGCAGTCCATGTTTAAGAGTTGGTAAACACACACACGCACATAGTGTATGGAATTTTTTAATTTATACTTCATAAACACACTCACACATACACAAACCAAAGCATATGAAATTTCTTAATCTTATACTTGAGCTATATGAATTTAGTTCACCAAGATGTTGTCATAAAGTACAAGCAGGTAACAAATGACAATCAGATTTGAGTAGAATTGTGAGGCTCTGCCCCGCCCACCTTATAAAAAACAACAATAAAAAGAATCTAGCAGCAATCGTAAACCAAACACAAGTTTTGTGCACCCAAAAACACCAAGTTAAAAAAAGACTAAGAATTGGTCCTGTAAACAAAGCATTAAGAACTTTCCCTAAAACATCATATCCAGAAAGAGGAAGAACACCAGAAACCACATGTACGCACTCCACTAGCAATTATACCAGCAACCAACACCATAGCTCATGTATATCTAAAAATTACAATGTTAGGAAAAAACGAATAACTACTCATTTGACATTTTGACTTGCAATTCCCACTTTCTTTAATATTAGGGTGAAATTAGCGACTATGTAAAGTTGAAAAAAGGACAGAGACAGCACCTAAGGAATTGAATCTTTCAGTTGCTTCTGTAGCATCCCTGTACAAAATTACACAGAAAAATAAACATTTAATTTTAGGAAAAAAGAGGAGAAAGCCAGAAAAGATATAGAATACCTCTTCTTCAGGAAACAGGAACCTCCAAAGACATAATTTGGTTTTCCATATTTTAGAAATTCAGAAGAATCACCATCAGAATCAAATGACAAGTTATTCCATGACATATCAGATTGCCTTTCATCAAGAAATTCAGCAACTAATAAACTGGACCTGGCTGGTACTTAAAAAAAAAAATTAAAAGAATTGTTCAGTCAAAATTGCAGACATAGCTAAAATGTCAAGCACAAGAGCAATGGATTAAACACTAAAGAGATGTAAATGCAAGGAAAGCTGAGCATTTTTTCAATCCCAGTTTTACAGCGGTCGCAATGCAAGGCTTCCTGGCTGGTACTTAAAAAAAAATTAAAAGAATTGTTCAGTCAAAATTGCAGACATAGCTAAAATGTCAAGCACAAGAGCAATGGATTAAACACTATAGAGATGTAAATGCAAGGAAAGCTGAGCATTTTTTCAATCCCAGTTTTACAGCGGTTGCAATGCAAGGCTTCCTGCATTACAGGCTCAAAGGAGAGCCAGATATGCTGTTTCTGTATTTGGAACCCATTATTCCAGTTACAAGCAGAGCAAGCACTTTGTTGAACCAATGTTCACTCTCATCCACATAACTCAATGTCTATTACGTAGACCATAAAAAGCAAATGATACTATGCCACCAGCTCCACATATGTACAAGATGGCCAAGAAACCATTAAAGGTTTATATCTTCACGAATGAGAGCATTGGATGCACAAACCTAAGTGAAATATTTAGGTGGCTGTGTAGTTTGTTAAAGACCAAATTCAGTCAAATTGATTTCTTTTAGATGTACAAAGGTTACACATGGGAAAAAAAAAAAAAAAAAAAAAGAGATAAAGAGTAGTTGTCAACTGATTTTTTTTAAATTTCATTAGTTTTTATTTTAAAAATTTGCATTATCTGTTTGTTCTTAGGTAGGAAAGTTGTTTCTTGTTAGGAGTCATTTATTTTTGTTTTATCTTTAAATATTTGCATAATGTTTAGCTTATTTTTAGGAATCAGTTGTGCTTGTAGTCTAGTTTAACAAGCAAGTTGAGTTGCAGGAATAAAGTAAGCGTTTTCCTCTTTAAAGAGTTCCAGTATTGAGATCAAAGAGTTCTCTCTAAATAAGCTCTTATGCCTACTACTTTTGAGATCGAAGAGTTCTCTCTAAATGAGCTCTTATTTTCTACTCCTTTCGAAAAGGTCGGTAAGGTAGGAAAGCCTGTAAACACCTCTTGCAAGCTGAATTACTTTCTGATTTCAGCTTCCAAAGACATGTAACCAGATCACAGTCACGGGACTATAACACTAGTGTTTGGTCTTATCCACTTAACCAGGAATTAACTGAAAAACCCATTTGTGCATTGGGACAATATTAATTCAGTTTGCAATAAATAGAAAATATATATAAAAAAAAGTGCAGATTTCATATCATTGGATAACATCAAATCTGTCATTCAAATAATTCTCATGAATTCAGCAAGAAAAGTTGCATAAGGGAATGCAATGCAAGAAAAATGAAAATGAATAAATTACCACCCCATACGTCTTCATAGGTGTTCCCATTGTTCCTGAATGCTTTTCCATGAGACAACGAGCTTCTTACTTTACTACCCTGGCCATCATGTTGCATGTGATCTCTGACACCAGCTGAATTTTTCTTCAGCGTGCTATATAAATCCTCAATCCCTGCTGAAAAGTCCAAGGAAATGCTACTACTAAGGGGCATTTCAAGATCTTGCATCATTGCATCCTGTGTGAAGCAATATGTACACCAACAAGAGACACTAACTTAGAACAAAAATTAGATAAATCGTACTATGACCAATTCATATTTGTATAGAAGAGGATTCAAAGATGATCTTACCACTTCAAGTTCAAGGTCATTTAGCACACAATTAAGGTTCCTTGATGAGTTTAATTGCGTTGCAGCCTTCAGTGGTGAGAAGCCACCATAGGATACATACCTACAACGTTATTACATTTCTTACATAGGATGCAATCAACTCTTCCATTTGTTTTTTCCTTTTTCTATGGTCTGTTCAAATGTTATTCCATTTTCAGATGATTAGCAGCACCAGTTGAGACAAATATCACAAATGTCAAATCTGGTTTAAGAATTGACAATAAAATCAGATATAACTCCTGCACATATTTTTAATTGAACACTAAACATGGAAAGTCCCAGTTTAGTTCAGTTCATTTTGTAGTAAAATTGTCATGAAATGAAATTGAACAATTATATATAGTTTCAATTTTCTCATAGCATCGTGTTGGCCATATAATTCAAAATTATTTACAGCAGAGGCAGAAAAATAACATTACTTTGGAAATCACCTACTGGTTTCTAATAGAGGATAGTATTGAATATAGAAAAGGAAATTCTGCATTGGCAGGTCCATTTAAAAAGCACAAGGTGGGATGTTAGCTAGCTACAACTTTAATCAGTCCATAAAATTAGGTGCTTTTAAAAATTAAACATTAATTTGAGATAGAAAAGAATACTAATAAACAGAAACAATCTGTAATACATTGTCACCTGTCAGGTTGTTGCGGTGACTGTGGTGGTGTGTCTGTTCCCACCATACCCAAACCTAAAATGCAAATAGAGACATCAACCAACTTGATGAATGCTACAACAATGATGACAAAAATGAGAAACATGATAGATACATGTTCAAAAAATGAAGTAGTTCTAAGTCATCTGCTATGAATAGGTCACATAATCTGTTGAAATGGAAGCAAAGCACAATTTTGATTTACATGCCTAATTCCTATATTAATGGTGAAGCCTCTAGAGAAACAAATCACAATATGTTGCACAACACAAAAGGGACTACATATCAGGGATTTTAACTAGTGGAAAAGTTAAAGTGCTGCAAACTAGTTTAGAAATTTATCCAACAAAGAGATGCGTGAAAAGTAGAATATGAACCTTTAACAATTTCAGTATTTTAAACATATTGTTTTGAATGATCTCTTAGGTGCTTCACATTTTCATGAGTATTGGGAGTTCTTCCAGTATTCTATTCACTACTATTTAAAGGGTGAGCCTTCTTGCAGCAGTAAGGTAGCTAGTTGCTCTACTTTGACTTGGAAGTTCCAAGCACTCCCTAAAGCCACCAATCAGAGAACATTTTCCAAATGGTCACACATTTTTCTTATTTGCAAGGCTCAGAAAATCTTATGTAGCAACTCTTCTTCCAAATGAATATGTATAGATATGGTCACAAAAGTGGCAACTAGTCTCATACCAATTTCAAACTTGTAACTTGTTATAGATCAATTGCTTTGATTTTAAATGGTATCAAATGAATTGCAAAAGTAGATTCACAGTTCAAATTCATACCATCAACTGAAAATGCAACATGCGCTTCATGAGTTGGACCTTCTTCCACATATTCATTTGGTTCATTATCACCAAGCAAATCAAAGAACGATACCTCTGAAAAACCAAAAGAAAGGGAAAAAAAACTTGATGGAATTCCCAATGATAGAATAGTTGGCATGAAGAATCCTTAACAGGGAGTGCAACAAGCAAAAGTTGTCAATTAGGCATAAGCTATTTACGCTGTTGAGTTGTTGTATTGCAAAGATCAGGTTTATTATCAACTCCACTGAAAGAATTTCTGTGATTATCTAGAGAACTGAGCCGAAACCTGGAACGCAGTCAGGAAAATATATATATCATCACTAAGAAATGAACAAAACTTGCAGATAAACTTTGAATAACAAACAACCAGAGGTTGAGGAAAAACCAAATAGGTAATGATACTTTTTAAAGGTTCCCGCTAAATTCCAAAACAAACAAAGCATGCTGTCTATAAAGTTCAAACATAGCTTTCTTTTACAATGACCAAGTTATCAAATAATAACACGAGTAGGTGACCACTCATATGCACTCACACTCTCACTCACTTCTTTGAGGAGAGAGTCTCCGCTTGGCAGTCTGGTGGAGAGCCTGATTGCAGAGTAATACAAGTATAAATTAAACATATAGTAATAAAGATGAGAGAGTTGAAATAATTCAAAAACCATGCTTGAGCTTACAAAATTCTAAAATGTAAAATTAAAACAACCTACTTGCTCTCTTAATTTCAATAGAATGTGCAGGAATAACCATGCTGGCTTCAATTATTTGTGCATCTGTATTGATATGATACTTGGCCGTTGAAGCACTGACTTCTGTTTCTTCCCTTCCTTAACACATGATAGTAACTAGTAACTAACAAGATACAGCTTTCATAGAAGCCCTGTTCACATAACTATCAATTAGCTGCCTCTTTGTGCCTCCAATCCTGCCCTAACAGATTCTCCAGAATGTTAACTCATTCCTAATTTAAAATGCATGATGACAAAATAGAGAGATAACTGATATATACAAGGGCCAAATATTTGCACTTTTTTTGGAAGAACTCTCAAAGGAAAAAAAAAAATCATTTATCTAATTGACTTGCTTCAGATAGAAACAAGCAAGAAAACTATGAATCAGAACATCACAGCTAAAGTCGTTTTTAGATACTTACTACTGGAGCAACCAGGCATGCAGTCCTGGGAGCTTGAAACATTTTGCAAATTGAGAATATCTAGTGATTGGTGCTCTTTATGACTTTGTTCCCATTTGTTTCGTTCTCCTTCAGAACTCTCCAACCCAGCTGCCAACTGCTGCTGTTGCCTTCTCCGTTGTTCAAAGTACTGCTTTTGCCTTAACCAAAAAAAAAATTATAATAATAATAAGAATAAGATGGACACTTATAATTCCCGAAACTTAACATCAACTCATAACACAAAACATTTCACAGAACTTGTCAAACAAAAATGATTCTTAAGTCACCGTACCTCTTCTGTACTGACTTCCTTGACTAGAATTTTTCCCAAGACAACATGAACAGATAGAAATGGTCAAATATCAGCAGACAAATGCCATTTCTTTTTCAAGAAAACAAAAGCCCATAATTAAATTCAAATGCACAGATACAAATGTTCAAATGTCAGCCAAGATATAAAATGCTTTATCAGAAGCAAAATTAGTACTTACAGCTGTGACTTTTCTCCGTGATCCTCCCATCCATTGCAGCATTGTGCCAAGTCCTAACAAAACCTAAACCAGACGTAACACACACACGGGTTTAAACAAGCCGATCTGAGCCCTGCTTGGCTCGCATTGAGCTCGTTATAAAAGAGCTAAGCTTGCATTTTCCACCAGTATATATACCTACATACATATATAGATATATATATATATATAAGAAGAAGAAGAAACACTGAGATTTTTGGAATCAAAGACACTAAGCAAACACAGGTTAAAAAAAAAGAAACAAACAAACAAACAGTACTAATTACCCAAAATTCAGACTAGAGCTTGAATTTTGGAATCCTCAAGAGTCAAGCATATCAATACCTCCCACAATCTTAAAGCCGACTAGTAGCAAGCAAGCAAAGAAACAAACTTTGACACAAATCACACTAACAACAACATACTGATTTCACTATTCGAGAAAACAAAATGAAAAAAAATGAAATTATCATTAATAATCATAATTTACCAGATCTAGTTTACTGATGCTCCTTATCTTCCAATTGTTGTTGCATGCAATACCAGAGAGTCAGAGAGAAGTTTAAAACACTTGTTAACTGATTATCCAGCGAACAAGCTGCACTTGTAGCTTGTTCTTTAGCAGAACGGCTCGGATTTAATTCCTTGAACTGTTATACAGCGGAATTAATTCCATGAGATTAAATCGGATTTAACAGAAAGACGAATAACAAGCTAATTTCTTGTAGTCAGTGAGGCCGGTGGTTGTTGCTGAGATGAAGGAATTAATGGATGAAGAAAGGATATGAAGGTGAACAGATTCAAGATAAGGGAAGAGACAATAACATTTAAAAAAAAATGAAGCGAAGATTGATGGTTATGGCCTACGAGAGAGAGACGAAGGAAAGAGTGGATACTGGAATAGGGAGTGACATAGTCTGGAAAAAAAGAGCGACTCGCGGGAAATCCAAAAAAAAAAAAAAAACAGTGGGTAAATTAAGCAACTAGTTTTTTTTTTTTTTTTTTTTAGTCAATAATTAAGCAACTAGTTCCAAAATTGGTTTCGGAAATAATTTATTTTTGGTCCGTTAAAATCGATTTATTTAATAATTTCATTATAAAATTATATTTTTATTATATTTAATAATTTAAATTAGTGGTAAGTCACAATAAGTTTATATTATATTTAACAATTATCTATAAGTTTATTATATTTAATAATTTTTTAAAGAATAGTTATGATTAAATTTTAAAAATTAAAAATAATTTAAATTTAATTGATAAAAATTAGCTCAAATAATAATGTAAATTAATGAAATTATTTTTAAAATAAATATCAATGAATTTTTTAAATTTTTTAAAAAAATTAAATTTATAGAAATATACTTTTAAACAATTTAAAAAATTTAAAATATATCTTTTGTAGATCTAAATATTTTTAAAAATTTAAAAATTTTAGAATCATGTAATATATATTTAAGAAAAAATAAATAAAAATTTTCTATATAAAAAATAATTTTTAAAAAAATTAAATTTATAAAAACTTTTAAAATTCTTTAAAAAATTAATTTTCTTTTTTATTAAATGTATATGACTTTATTCTAAACTTTTTAAATTTAAAAAAAAAATAGATATATAAAAAATATTTTTAACTTGTTTTAAATTTTCCAAAAATATTTAAAAATGGTTTTTATAAACTTAAAAATTTAAAAATTTAAAAAACTTCATAAATGTATATTTTAAAAGTAATTTCATCAATTTTCATTGATATTTAAACTGATTTTTATTAATTAATGTTAAAGTTAAACTTTTCTTTAATTTTAAAGATTTAATTCCAACAATTCTTTGAAGGAGTGTCCAATATGATCCAATTTTTAAAGATTAAGGTCTAATTGAGATAAAAAAAAAAATTATGTTATCCCTTTAAATTATATTTGTTTAATGATAATATAAATTGATATTATATTTATTTAATATATTAAATTAGTGTTATATAATATTAAATTAATATTATATTTATTTAATAATACTAATTTACACTCATAAAACTACATAATTATAATAAAATTACACAATTTTATTTCACCTAAATATTTTAATTATATTAATATTGATACAAATAAAATACACAATTTTTAATATAAAGTTGCGTTATTTTTTATCACACTTTTTTTTAAGGGATTTTTTATCATACTTAATAACTTATATATGTACTTAATATTAATACTACTATTTTTTTTATTAAACTTAATAATTTAAAGTGAAACGTAAAAAGGTACTTTGTAGTTTTAACCTAATCACTTCCTAACCTATAGTTTGAGCTATGACAAATGATACCTTGTACTTTCATTAACAAAAATCGGTAAATTAGCTAACACCATTTATAATGTTGATGTAGCGAAGGGCAAAATCGTTTACTCATTTTATGCAAGTCCCACGTTAAATGTTATATGGAGACTAAAATCTCTAATTCCCAACATTACTCATATCCTACTGTTAAATGTAGAAATCTCAAACATGAAAGTAAATCCCTAAATCAACTAAACCCTTAAATCAAACTAAATCCTTTAAAACTCTAAATCTTCAGCTTAAAATAGAAACATATCATTGGCATTGCAAATAAGAAAAAAAATGTATGTCATATATCAAATTTTGACTGTCCCCGAAAAGGTCTGATGATGAAAACAATCTTTCAAAGATGACAAGAGTCTATTTATTTGTATTGCTTCTGAAGCGTGCAAGAAGTCTGAAAACCCCTGAACTGAACTTTCAAAGCGACGAGTTGGTCAACAAATCATTGAGTCATTATAGACGGCGGGGTTTAGCGCGTGCCCAAGTTTATTGTAACTGCGACACTGTTTAAGCTCAGGGTTTTAGGGAACACACTAACCATTGTCACAAAGACATGGCATGGAGATAAGGAGTCGCCACCCAGGGTAATAACTGGGACAAATTGAAAGTGGTGGTAACTCGATTCTCTAATACAAGCTAGCACCACAACCAGGAGTTCTGGATACGGAATACCAACTTCTTTTAGTCTTGTGTTCATTTA
>CATIWM010113740.1:0-15511 GCA_949671775.1 Mallotus repandus | reverse complement strand
AAGAATAAGAATTTCTATTCTAATCACTCACCAAACTCTCACAAGAGTTTATCAAATACAAGAATGAATTAAAGAGAATTTTGAGCTAAATTGAATGCTTGAGAATGTATAAATGAAAAATAAGTTTCTTCTTCTCTAAATGATCTTCAGAGGTTATATTTATAGTTGAGAAATTCAATTATAGCTGTTGAAAACAATAATTTTATTTCCAACAAATTCAAACTTCATTTGAATGAAATTTGGACTTTTAGGCTGCAAAAATATTAGTTCCGATCGTGATCACACTGATTCCAATCGGGATATTCAAAAATATATCTGTTGTAGCTGTTATATACTTGTCTCAGTCATTACAGCATTGATCCCGGTTGGGACATTAGCCCGGGATATGTTCTGGAAGATTTCTTCAATTTGGTGCAATTTTGGTCCCGGTCGGGACTTGCATGGTCCCGGTCGGGATCATGACTTTTTGTCATTGAAAAAGATCGAATGAGCCTTAGATTTCTTCATAAAAGCTGTAGGTGTTTATCTTATATTTCCATATCACTTTGAATCACTTCAATTGGACATCTGTAACTCAATATATTATTGAAATACTAAGAGCTGCTCAAATTGAAATGAAAACTGCATATGCTGGTTTTAACTGAAGATTTCCAGACCCAAATGAATTCATATTTTGACAAGTGAGATCAATTTAGAAATCTTGTGATGTCTACTTCAAATGTTAAGAATACAACTTTCTCATTTTGAAAGTCTAAGATTTCCAAAATCCTCATGGAATCTTGAAGGTCGATTTAGCCCAAAAGTACGCTTATCTTCATTTTGATTTCCATGGTAGTCCTAGCTTATACACACTTAAAAAAACATATTAAATGCTCAAAAGCAAGTTTGTTAAGATCAAAATTAAGATTGATTATTGCTAAGGTCAACACAAAATAGGCTTGAGGTCTAAATTGGAGATGGAGTCGCTACCTAGATGAAACCTTGGACACATTGCACAACAATTGCATTCCATGTAGGTTCTCAGAAGCCGTCCTCAGAGAAAAAGTTCAAAAACTGGGTATGGGCTTTTAGAATGCCCACCAAACCTTGTGGTTAGCCTCCGTATGTATTTTGTATTTTATTACCTTTGATTATTAAATTATTTTCTTATTTAACATGCAAATTGTAATTATTTTCAAATTTTACAATTAAATTCATGTTTGCATATTAATATGTTTTCATGCTTTTAGTCCGATATTTATCACAAATAATTCACAAAAATACATTTGAACAAATGGGGGAATGGTTTAGGGATTACAACACTTCATGTAATTATAATAGCAATGATATATAAGGAAGAATGAATGAATTTAAACTAATTACGGAATCAATATTTAGATAATTTAAGAATCATCCTAAAATTCCTGCAAATTTAGAATATTAATCGTCCACAAGCACAAAGAACAATCCTATAAAAGAAAACCAACTCATTAGTTTCAATCGGATATAAAATAATTACAAAATAAATAGAAAAAGACTCAATTATAGCAGATATCATGATATTCGCATGCAAAGTTAAGATATAACACGAAATAACTGCACAAAAGACACTAACTACATAAAACAAACATAAGAAATCAACACATTTTGAGCACAACTCTGGTGGAGCGGCGATGCCTCTTCAAAGCACAACAAAAGCAATAATCAATGAAAAAGAATATAGTTGACCTTCGAGATTCACTCAAGAGGTGAGTTCTTCAAAATCTGCACTGCCAGCCTTGGGAATTCAAACCCGAGAGGTTGAATTTTTAAACTTAAGACATGAACCTTGGGAATTTCATTCCTGATAAATCACTCACTAAAATGTGACTTCTGGGCATATAATCCAGAGAGACCACTCACTGAAACGTGAATTTCGGGCATACAATCCTGAGAAATCACTCACTGAAATGTGAATTTTGGGCATACAATCCCGAGAAATCACTTACTAAAACGTGAATTTCGAGCATACAATCCTGAAAAATCAAGCACAAAAACTTTAATCATGAAAACTTTATCTTTTGCATTATCAATTATGGGGTACACCTGAGAAGCAAACAAATAAATAAATAAAATAAAAAACTCTTTTTTTTTTAAGATTGGCTATCAGCCCTGGGATACAAACATGGCAAAGCACTTGTGTCATAATCAGCCTCCTCCATCAAGTGGCCTCCCCACTTCCTTTCTCTTTCCTATAAATAGCCAACCTACCTTTTCTTTTTCAAAAAGATTCATTCTCTTTCTTTTTGCTTTTTCCTTTCACTTTTTTCTTTTACTTTCTCTTTCACTTTTCTGATCATGGATGCCACATGGACCTCAATTTTTCTAGCGTCAAACCTAGTACCACCTCCAGTACATCCTCTATGCAGTTTTGGTCTCAACATTAGAGATGAGATTCCTCTTTTAGAAGACGTGCGATCCTATATCTGTGGATTGGCTATTGGAGAGGTTAGTATCTGATTTATTTTAATTTTTTCCTGCAAATAACATCAAGTAACATCGGGTTAGTGTTTATAGATGTACACTTGTCACTTTAACCGAGAAAAATTAGATTAATTAAACAAAATTGAGAAAATTAAAACTTGTGTCGGATCACCGACACGAAGAGGCTTTGCCTCTCCGATGGGGCAATCGCCTCTTCAAAGAGGTGATCGCTCTTTTAAAGAGGCAGTCACCTCTTCGTGTTGAGGTGATTTGCTAATGGTGTAGTCACCTCTACTCGAAAAGACGATGTCTATTCGATAAGGCGATCGCCCCTACACATAGAGGCGGTTGCCTCTTTGCCAGAATTCTACAAAAAAATCAACTTTATTCAAATAAATTGATAATTCAACTCCATGTTTATCCATAGCTTGATGCTCACACTTTTAAGGGTGTTGGGAACTTCAGTGGCGCCCGTATCTTGTATGACAGCTTCTTGGATGAGATTAAGGCTAGAATACATGATACCAAGTTCTCCAATTTCATTCTTGCCCTTTCGGGTGCTCAGAGGATGAACCAATTACCAACCTCTGCATGCCCTAATGAAGAGGTGGTCAGACATCACCCACACATTCCACCTCTCTTTCAATGAGTTCACTTTAGATCTAGTTTCTTTCGTTGTGGTCACTAACATCGCGTGTGTAGGAGATTCTGTCCCTCTCGATGCGAGTCTCCATCGACTGACACCAGACCTTCTAGCTTATATCGAGAATCTACTAGGGATGGTCCCAGACATGAAAGGGACCCACACTGTAAAGATAGACTCCATAAAGAGTCACTACACGCGTGCTAGAGTGAAGGCTGCTACGACTCCCCGAGAGATTGACCAGGTGGTGCGGGCATTCTTAGTTTATTTGTTGGGCACCACTCTTTTTGCGAACTTTGCCAGTTCCATAGATCTGATCTTCATGATGCCTCTGAGGGACCTAGATTTGGTAGCTTTATATGACTGAGGTAGCTATGCTTTAGCCTACCTATATAAGAGCATGGATGAAGTAGTGCGAGGAGCCAGACGACTCTGTGGTTTCTGGCACTCCATTTTAGTATCTTCTTTCTCTTACTTCTTTTATTGGATTGATCTTAAATACCGTTATTATAATTTGCTCATAACTTTTATTTCTTTTGCAGGATTAGGCTTTAGAGTTGGAGTTAATAGCCGGGATATCCCGTATTCGTAATGTCCCCTTTCCCACCATGGCAAGGTGGGGCCCCAGTTAAGCTTAGCAGAAGCCATTCGCTCGCCTGCACATCCACCATAAGGGGCTGAACACTTTGACGTATGATGAGGAATGGTACCTGCAAACATAAGTATAATCAATAACATGTTCGTTAATCAAATTCATTTACTTACCAGCTTATTTTCACTGTTGCACCTAAACTTATGGGGTCCCCAGGATAGATGGACTCATGCCATGATCCGTTCAATCCCACCATCTAAGAAGAGGGTTCTGCTCTGAGAACCTGACTGCAAAGTTTGGTACCTCGGTGAGAGGATACATCATTGGTGCCTGGGTGCTCGAGTGAGATAACCACCTCTTCCTTCTGCTCGAGGCATCTTTTGGACACACCTATTGGAGGGCGACAGGCTCATCTCCTGTGAGGGAGATGACATTGATGAGTATTGCGAGAGGAGGAAGTCTCGCTATTTGGACTTTGCTTAGGCTCATCTCCTACAGAGGGTGCCTCTAGCTACATCTACATCTCAGGTAAGCATCTGACTTTGTTGAAAATATAATCGTTCATTTCCACCTGTAAATGTCATTTTCCTGACTTGATTTTCATTTTCAGGCACCAGCTAGAGGACTAGCATCTTGTCCTAGGCCTATTGAATAGGAGAGACCTCCACATCACCCACGCATCATGCTTAGTGGTGAGGGTACTTTAGCTGGAGCATCACCTCGTGCCAGAGAGCCTTCCACCTCTAGTTCTTAAATGGTAGTTGGTAGGCTTGTTGCCCCTCTAGACTTGCTGACCCGATGCTGGATGCCTTTAGGTGAGTTGTCTCGTCAATTCCTGACACTGTACATGAGCTTAGAGCCAGTGTTCATTCCAGAGCCCTTCACATATGTGAGTTCCATTCTTCTGAAATCCTGTTCTCAAACTTAACTTAACACAAGGTTAGTTTTAATAATTCATTAATTGTACAGATACCTCAAGATCAGGGAGAGTACATGTACAGAGTAATTGAGGCCCAACGGGACTTCCTGACTAGTGTATCCCAGCAGTGGAAGCTAACCGCCACCTCCTATGTCTACATATATGCATGCTTTCAAGATTTCTTACCTCTCATTGTATTTTGATAGGATTGAGATGATACTAGCCAGGCTAGGATTATTACACTCGAGTGTCAGCTGGCTACTTCAAATTGATAATGATGAATCTAGTGAGGGCGAGGAGGAAGAGCATTCTGGTGATGGCAGCGAGGGTGATGGAGAGGAGCACGTGGATGATCCTGCAGATGAGGGAGATGATCATGGAGATGATGAGGCTGGAGACGATGAGTAGAAGACTGCCTCAGATGCCTGTTAGAATAGGATCATTTTTACTCTCCTGAACTGTTACTTTCTTTATTATCTGAATTGATCTATTACTTTGGATTTTCATATTTTGCGCTAAATGGATGATACAAACTTAAACCTAATTTAACTACGTTTTGGATCAATTAAGAAAATTTTTAGTACAAAAATTATCTCTTTTGATAACTGAGCTTTGCATTTACAACACAATTCTTTTGTAATAGTAGCCGAAATATGCCCCCTTCATCAGTTAGAGCTACATCGCCTCTTCATAAGGGCGTCACCTCTTTGTGAAGAGGTGACATAACATCGCCTTAGCATGCAGAGGCGATCGCATTAGCATGCAGAGGCGACCGCATTAGCAGTAATATTCTGTAACTATTTAAATCCCTAACTCTTCTTCATAACCCCTAATTCCACACTTGTGCAATATCTCTCCATTCTCTCTCTCTCTAGACAATGTCCCAACCTCCCGAAATGATCTAAAGAAGCTTGAAATAGCTACAACCGATCCTGAAAAGCTTAGATGGTGGATTATGGGCAAGATTGGAGCTGTTTCACCTATCAATTTTTTGATCTTTCCATGCTAGGAAGATTAACTTCCCCTTTCTTCATGTTCTTGCTTAATTTTAGGATCTTTAGAAACATGTCGGCAGGTTTAATACACTAGAGCTATCCCCCCTGTAAGAGGAATTTGAAGCTATCTTGGGCTCTCAATTATATTCTACTTGTCAGATTGCAGTACCTTCAGTTAAAACCCCAAATTTACACTTTATTCAATACTAAATGGCTAGGTTGTTTAACCTTTCTCCTTAGTCTTCCCTTTGCCACGTCTTTTGTATTGAAGTCTTAATAAACTCTTTCCTTGAAGTCGTCATGGCTATAGATAGCAATAAGGTTTACTGGCCTCGGATGATGGCCTTTTGCCTATATGCATAGTTCTTGCTTGTTTCCCCTTCTGGCAATTATGATTCAAAAGTTCTCCATATCTTGGATCAAGTATAAGCAGGCCTCAATCCCTTTCCTCTTATTATAGTCGAGACCATCATTGGACTGGACAACTTTCAGGAAACTAGGTGATTCTATGGGAGTCTCCTATTGTTGGAGGTCAACTTTCCTTTTTCTTTCCTGCATTTCTATTTTATTTTCATTTTTACCCATTCATGATTCTACAGGCATGGTTTCATGAAAAATTAAGATTAATCGAACCCCCTAGAGATGTTGCACATTACAAGGCAAAACACTATCGCACTAGGAGACTTCACCCTATTTTGGCAGATATTCGGGGTTGGTTATTCACATTTCTTGATACCATGATTTAGTGGATGTTCCCCTAGTGGAGATTACAGCATGTGACCCTTTGTCCTACACCTACTACATCCTCTTAATTGGTTTTCATTCTGCCACTTTCTGTAATCCCGTCTCCTTTATCGATAATATGGTAAAAAATAGATAATTGTGGAGCCAGTGCATGAGTTTGAACTAGGGCCTCTCTCTCAGAACTTTCTAGATAATTTGGTTGCCACCTGGCTTCGCATAACCATTCAGAGGTACATTGACTATGATGGAGATCGGTCTCTTGATGATTAGTACAAAGCATGGATTCAATTACAACTAATAGAAAAAGATGGGTTCATGAGGAATAGAAGGACAAGAGAATTTTAGGCATCGGGTTCCTAAGGTGTTCAAGAAAAGAAAAGAAAGCAATATTGGTTTATGAATTCTAATCGTTGTTCCCTTTTTTGTTGGATGGAATTTCCTTTTTAGTTAAGCAGTTTGTAATAAGCATTTAATGCAGTGTTCAATAATAACAAAGGCAATCCATTCTATTTAACTTAAGCACAAAGTGACTATTCAATTTTGCTTCTAACATGTCTTTTGTCATTAATTGGCTTGCCCTTGCAAGTTTTCTAACTAACTATTTTTCTCACTCTCTCTCCTTTTGCATGTCCTTTATTTTTGCATGGACAACCTCTTTCGAGGTTTTCAATCCAGTAGGACTTTTATTTATTTTCTCTATTTTTTGTCTCTAATTTTTGCCTAGACAACCTCTTTTAAGGTTTTCTCTATAGCGAGACTTCACAGAAAGTACTTCTTGAGCTTGTTCAGGTTGATGGATTCTCTGAACTCATCCCCCTTTAAATCATATAGGATAGTAGTGCCCTTAGAAAATAGCTTCTTCACTAGATACAAACCCTCCCAATTTGGTTTAAATTTTTCTCGAGGATCCGTCATGATTGGCTTAGTAAGCTTTAATACCAAATTACCTTCTTTAATCTTACCTGACTTAATCTTCTTATTATAAGCCCATGCTATCATTTTATGATACAATTGAGAGTGATACATAAATTTTACCCTCTTTTCATCTAATAATGTTAGTTGTACAGTCAACTTTCTACTTACTGATACTTAGGGATTTTAGATTCTAAAAGAACCCTCAATGATTGAATTTCGAACTCTACTGGCAATAGGGCTTCACATCCATACACCAGGGAATATGGAGTGGCTTCGATCGATGTCCTGACAGTGGTTCTATACCCCCATAATGTGAATTTTAGGTAGCTTACCCAGTCCTTATAGTTCTTCAGTATTTTGGCTACTCTTCATATTCTTATTTACGACCTCTACCGCACCATTGCCTTGTGGTCTGTACGGAGATGACCTATGATGCTCAATTTTATATTCCTCCAACAAAGTAGTGTTTTCTACCTTAAGTTGAATACCATTATTAGTGATAACTTGATGAGGCAACCCATATCTATAAATTATTTTCTTCTCAATAAACCTCACCATCTATTTTGCCCTAACAGTGGTGAATGATTTCTACTTGACCTATTTGGAGAAATAATCAGCTGCTATCATAATGTAATGATGACCATTGGATGCCTTCGGCCTTACCTTTCTGATGATGTTAATTCCCCAGACTATGAATGGCCTTGGAGAATTCAACCCTTGAAGTTCCATAGAAGGCAGATGACTCACGTCACCGTATACTTGGCAGTTATGGCATTTCTTTACATATTTCACGTAATCTACTTCCATAGTCAGCCAAAAGTATCCTTGGCGAGTTATTTTCTTAGCCAGAATTATTCTTTTCATGTGTGGTTCACATATACCCTTATGAACTGCTTTCATGATTTTTTGAGCCTTATTCTTATCGGCACATCTCAAATGCACTCTTGTCGGCATTCTTTTGTACAAAATTCCATTATGAGTGATAAACTATCAGGATAGTGCAAGCGGCGTGGTTAATTGCTTGCCCCAGTGTTTGGTGACCATGGCACTATGTGGGCTCAAGGCATGCTAGGAAATACAAAATAAGCTTGGGGCCCATTATGGAGATGGTGTTGCCACCTAGATAAAAGCCAAGACACACTATACAACAATTGGATTCCACTGAGGTTCCCATAAGCCATCTTCAGAGATCAGGTTCAAAAATTGAGTATGGGCTTTTGAATGCCCACCCAACTTTGCGGTTGGCCTCCGTATGTGTTTTGTATTTTATTATCTTTGATTATTAGATTATTCCTTGGTTATTATATGAATTCCAATCATTTTTGATTTTATATTTAAATTAAAATGTGCACATTAGTCCCGTTTACATGCTTATGGCTCGAACATTCAATCAAATAATAAATTACATAGATGCATATCAAATAAATGGGGAAGAGATTAAGGATTACAACATTTTACTTCAAATAAACATAAAATAAACTACAAATAAATAGAAAATAAACCAAAAGTAAACCAATAATAAATCAATAATTAAATTATCAAGAAATCCTCTCAAGAACTATTTAATGTAGTAAATATTTAGTGATTAAAAATCACCTTAAAATCCTACAATAAGTAAGAGTGAGTTCTTTCTCACAAAACAACAATTATCACTTACAAAAGAAACCAAATTAAATTTGTAAAAAATAGACATAAATATTCATCTGAACATAAATCAACGCCTAATTAAACCTAATATCATGATAATCACATGTAAAATCAAGATATATGACAAGATAAATACCTAGAATATGCAAATTATACAAGAAAGTATGATATATCAAAGCCAAATCGGATGTGGCTCTGTTGAAGAGGCGTCGCCTCTTTGACAGGTAACAACAAACTTGCAGTTCCTTAAACCTTAAGTAAATTCAAAGTAGATGAAAATAAATGAAGATTGACGAAAATAAACAAAGATTTATAACCAATACTCAATAATTCACATAATCATATCATGAATATAACCTCAAATAAACAATAAACACAAAAATAAGTAAAAAACCAAGAAATGAATTTTATGGAAAATCAATAACTCAAAGCTTAAAAATGAAAGTTCTTACTGATTTAAACAAGTTTGAAGCTCCTAACTTACCCCTCAGAGACTATTTTGTTGATTCAAATCCTTATGAATGCAAGAATTCCTTCTTCCTTCTTAAGAAAATGGATTTTTAGGCCAAAACTCCCTCTTTTCCTCTTCTTTTCCTCTTTCCTCCTTATCGTTTTCTCTAAAAAATGTTCCTCCTCCTTCCCTTTCAACTTCAAAACCCCCTTTCAACTCTAGAACCCCTTCCTAAACAATCATAGCCTTCCTCTTTTAAACCCCCTTCCACCTCATGCCTTTTTACCAAATCCCTAAGCCTTGACAAGGCACCCCTCATCATTTCTCATCATTTTTACCTCTTTTTTACCTTTTTCTTACCTCAAAAGTCTCATTTCTACACAAAAATCTTTAGGCCATAGATATGTGGGTCCACACCCATGTGTACTGCTGCCAAAAATAACATTTAATGCTATATAGGTTGGTGGTAAAGAGGCATCACCTCTTCGTAGAGGCGGCCTCCTCTTCATAGAGGCGGTCACCTTTTGGCCCTTACACCTACTATATTTAGGCTAGATTGGGCTTTGGGTTTGGATTTGAAGTTTTGGGCCTTAGCTAGGTGTCTTAGGCTTAAATTTGACATTTTGGACTCTTGAGTCCATTCTAGAGAAGATTTTGAGTTTTCTTGCATTCAAAGTTCAAACTATCTCATCATCAGGCTTTTGTTGCGGATTGACCAAACCGAGAGTTTCCATAGTTTACCCCCTTGATTTTTAAAAAATTGAATTTATGAAATCAATTTTTGAAAAAGTAACATGCATAATAAACAGTAAGAACGACATACCTGGCCTGCAAGCTTCACTTAGGTCGTCAGCCTCGAGAATTCAAACCTGAGAGGTCAAACTTTAACTTGAAATGTGATCGTGATCCTCAGGTTTTTCTGGTCTGATCAGCCACTCATTATAGTTGAGGGGTGAACCCCAGGTTTCCCTGGCCCGAGATGTCACCTAGTGAAGAAAGATGAAAATGTAACCATGTTCCTTGGGTTTTCCTGGCTCGATCAATTACTCATTATAGTTGGACATGAATCTTGAGTCTTCCTGACACGAGAAGTCACTCAACAAAGAAAGAGGTGAAATGTAACTGTGTTCCTTGGATTTTTCTAGCCCAATCAGTTACTTATTATAGTTGGACGTGAATCTCGAGCCTTTCTGACACGAGAAGTCACTCAGTAAAGAAGTGAAAATGTGACCTTAATCCTTAGGTTTTCCTGGCCTGATTAGCCACTTATTAATAGTTGAGGCATGATTCTCGAGTTTTCTTGGCTTGAGAATTCACTCAGTAAAGAAAATGTACTTTGGGGATACAACTCGACTAGACAGTCCTTACGATGTGCACTTTGGGGATACAACCCAACCAGATGCTCTTGAATAAAAGAATGCAGTTTGAGGATACAACCCAACCAGACACTCATTACGATGATCACTTTGGGGATACAACCCGACCAGACGCTCTTGAATAAAAGAATGCACTTCAGGGATGCAACCCGACCAGAGACTCTTTACGACGTGCACTTCGGGGATATAACCCAACCAAACTCTCTTGAATAAAAGAATGCACTTCAGGGATATAACCCGACTAGACGCTCTTGAAAAAAAGAATGCACTTCGGGGATACAACCCGACTAGACACTCTTGAGACATGAACTTCAAGGATTCATTGCTTAATTAGTCACTCAAAAACATGAATCATGAGAGTTTCATTCTTGGGAAGTTACCCACAAAAAATTACACCGTCATCCTCGGGGGCGTTAAGCAAGAACAAATAACAAGTGCCATATAGCCTCGGAGGCATCAAGCGAAAATAAACAACAAGTGTTGTATAGCCTCAAAGGCGTCAGGCAAAGACAAATAACAAATGCCATATAGCCTCAAGGGCGTTAGGTGAAGATAAACAACTAGTGTCGTATAGCCTCGGAGGTGTTAGGCGAGAACAAACAACAAATGTCGTATAGCCTCGGAGGCGTAGGGCAGGAATAAGCAACAAGTGCCTTATAGCCTCGGGGGCGTCAGGTAGAAAAAATTAATAATTGCCATATAGCCTCAGGGGCATCAGGTGAAGACAAGCAACTAGTACCGTATAGCCTCAGAGGCATCAGGCGAAGACAAACAACTAGTGCCATTTAGCCTCGGAGGCATCAGACAGGAATAAACAACACGTGTTGTATAGCCTTGGAGGTGTCAGGCGAAGATTAACAACAAATGCCATACAACCTCGGGGGTGTCAGGCGAAGACAATGGTAGTTTGGTGTACATTATATGTACAAGAGCTTACTCTTAGGAAAACACATTCAAAAAAGTTCAAAACATGGTGTATGCATGATCATGATTTTTGAAAACCTTTAAAACTGATATGATAACACAATCTCGTGTGCACCATTTATGAAATACGTGTATTATTCTAATGCTTACATGTGTGAAATGTCAAAATAATTCTTTGCAAAAGATTCATGTATGTATAAACAAAGGGAAATAATAAATTTTGGATGATTTAGCCAGGTGCTTTTTCTGTTTAGAGTTAATCTTTGGGAACTGGCCCTCCTTTCATCAAAGAATCCGAATTCAAAAAAAATTAAGTCTGTCAAAGATTGTCGTTGAGACCGACATATCCAAATGGAGCAGAAATTAAGGCTCTCCTATAATCAAATTAGGGTTGAGAACAACAAATGCCCCTAGCTTAGTTACCTCTTTGGAATACTTTCATTGTTGTGGGATAGTAGTACTTGTCCTTCTATGTAGAAGAGACTCTATTTGCCCCCAGTTTAAGAATTCATTGAAAGGTTCTGTAACTCTTGAGGTTCAACATGTCATATGATCTTAAGTTCTGCCCTCGGTTGAGGAATTGATGGACTCTATCACTCTCGCACAACAAAAAAAAATCTTATAAACTCTCGAATTGCTATTCTTAGAATGAAAATGCAACCAATTTGTTAACCTTATGAGGTTTAAATCAAATCCTATATTTTGACCTTTGACAAAAATTTAATTGAACTAACGTTGTTTATCAAGTGTGAATTAGGTTCAATAAAGCTCAACTTGAGTATTTAATGTCTGAACTTAAGTATTTAATGTCTCAACTATCTTGATGGTAATAAGAGCTTCAACCATTTGGGAAAACAAGATAATATGCGGAAGTCACGAGCTAATGTCACGATCGTGATTATTGATCATGAGTTAAACAACAACAGAGTTCAATTGATGATAGAATTCTGAGCCCCTCATGGTCTATCATCATGATCGTGAGGTGCTCGTGATGTTGTCACGATCTTAAGTCACGAGCTCTCTCAGACTGTGATCGTCAGGCATCTCAACTTATTTCAAAGTCTGAGCTGCTCACGGTCTATCATCACGATCGTGAGCAGCTCGTGACCATATAAAAATTCAAACTCAATGTATATATTTGAATTTAACGGCTATTTTTTTACAAGTCACGATTGTGAGCCTATAGTCATGACCGTGAGCAGCAGTCTGACAGCACAAAAGTCAAATAAAATCAATTAGATTTTTGGAGACGTTAGAGACATGATCAATAACTCCAACAACCATATTTTTGAGTGTTTATCTATTTAAATGCCTCTAAGAGTTCAATTGAAGTTTTAAGAAACTAGTTTATCATTTCAAATTCTCTTAAGCATTCAATTAAGCTTTCAAATTCTCTTAAGCATTCAATTAAGCTTTCAAATTCTCTTTTAAACAAATTCTATTTTTGTATAACTCTTGAGAGAGTTGGTGAGTGTTAGAATAGAAATTCTTATTCTTCTATTTTCTGGGATTTAGAAAATGGGAAGTAAGGTTCTATTCTAAAGGAATTGGTTTAAGTGTTTAGCCATTAAAACACTTGGGAATTAGTTTTAGAGTGAGCCTTGAAACTCTTATTTGTAAGGTTGTAAGAGTGTGCCTTAAACTCTTTTGTATACTCAATCTTGTGAATAAGATTGTGGGTGATTGAAAATTCTAACTTGGGGATAAGTTAGGTGGAGACGTAGGATTATTGTTGAATCTAAACTCCTTAAATCATTATGTTCTTCATTCTTCCTTCTCAACATTCTTTCAATTCTTGCTTATTTATTTTTAAGTTTTGATTTTTATTCTATAGCCTTATTCACCCCCCATCTAGCGTATTTTCATTTAGTATCAAAGCTTGAATTTTAAGAACTTTATTGCTAGAATACAAGATCATGAGAAGTGAAAATCAACACTTCTCCTCTCTTAGACCTTTCTTTGATGTTAGTGATTATCCAAATTGGAAATTTAAAATGGAGCTATATCTAGATAATGAATGTAGACTTTGGGAAAGTGTCCTAAAAGGATGGGAACCTCCTAAAGCTACTAAGGATGGTGTAGTCACTATTATTTCAAGAGATGAATGGAGTAATGATCAAAAGAAAGAAAACATCAAGAACAAAAAGGCTATGATTATTATAGCATCTTCCATGATAAGAGAAGAAAGTAGTAAGCTTCAACGTTGTATTTCAGCCAAGGAAATGTGGGAGACCTTAGAAAATCATTATGAAGGCAATGTACAAGTTAGAAGCAAGAAGGTTCAACTCCATATGTATGAGTATGAACTCTTCAAGATGAAGCCTCATGAATCAATAATGGAGATGAAAAATCGTCTCACGACTCTTCTCACAACTCTCAAGAAACTTGGAAAACATTTTTCCAATGAAGAAGTAAACAAAAAGATTCTAAGAATCCTACCTAAGAAGGATTGGGAATCTCAAGTTACTTCAATTGAGGAAGCTCAAGACCTCTCAACTCTCTCAACTGATGTGATTATTGGAAAGCTTCTCACCCATGAGCTTACAATAAAGCAAAGAGGTGAAGAGCAAGAAGAAAAGGAAGACAAGAAGAAAAGCATTGCACTAAAAGCTTCACAAAATGATAGTGAAGAAGAAAACATTGAAGATTCTGGTGATGAAGAAGATGAAGTTGCCATGCTCATAAGAAACTTCAATAAGTTCTTGAGAAAACAACACTCCTCAAGAATAAGAGACAACAAAAAGTATGAAGGAGATGGCAAGAAGAAAGCCAAAGAAGTTACTTACTATGAATGCAAGAAACCGGGTCACATTTGAAGTGAGTGTCCCAAACTCAAATTCAAGAATAAGGGAGCAAAGGATAAAAAGAAGGCTTTCAAGGCTACTTGGGATGACTCCTCCAAATTTGAAAGAGAAGAGGAACAACAAGAAGTAGCCAACCTTTGCTTCATGGCTTTTGAGGATAAAAATGAGGTACCATATATTTCTAACTCATATTGTGATGATTATTATGAATGTAATGATGATGATGATGATGATGATGATGATGAGAGCTCTATTGTGAAAATCTTATGCATAAATATACTAGCTTACTTTCTAAGAAAAAGTTTTACAAGTATAAGTTTACTAACTTATCCAAGGAATTCGAAAACTTGAAAAATGATTTTTCTAAACTTGTTAAATCAAATGAAAAACTTGCAAGTGATTTGGAATGTTCAAGTTCCTTGGAAGACCAACTTAAGAAAGCAAATGATAAAAATCATAAACTTTCTAAAGAAGTCTTAGAGTTAAAGAATTCCATTTTTAAATTCCAAAAGGGAAAAGAGACTTTAGATAGTCTTTTTGACTCTTAAAAATTTCATGGAGATACTTATGGAATTAGATACAAAAATGGAATGACTCCCTCATCATCATCACATATTAATTTTATTAAAGCATCACATGATTCTATTGTATCTAAATCCAAAATTGAGACTCAAGCCTTTAAAGCTAAGAGGTCTCATGTGTCGAACCATAAAGGAAAGTCCAATAAGACTCAACCTTCATTAACACAAAGAGGTAAGGCTCAAACTAGAGCACCACAACCAAAGCATGCTTATATGTACACTAGACATAATCATAATAGGCATGCTACACAACACAATGCACATAAATATATTACACAAACCTATCAAAATGCACATTGTTATTGCCAATGTATGTCTCACACTATGACTCAAAAGAGTTATAGAAAGAATTCACCACCACAATACACAAGGCATGTTTCAAACACTAGGAAAACATATCATCCTAGGAGAAATAAATTTGCCAATGTTGAGTGTTTTTATTGCATGACCAAAGGTCACTCTAGCAATGTGTGCTTCT
>CATIWM010113729.1:0-14857 GCA_949671775.1 Mallotus repandus | reverse complement strand
ATTAATATTGTTGTATTTTTATTGGTTTTATTGCATTTTTTGTGATTTTGATAGCCTTTATATCTTTTAAGGGTAAAATTGTCATTTTATCATAAAATAGATATTTTTATGGTGGACATGACATCTTTACCACTTTAATATTTTTAATTCTACATTTTATTATTTTTTAATCATACGTATTGCATATTTATTACCCATATTATTTTTGTTGTTTTCCTTGATAAATTTTATTATTTTCATCATAAAGAAAATATTTTTATGGTGAGAATAATATCCTTATCACTTTCATCGTCTTTTATACCTTCCTACTTTATTCCTTTATATTTACATCATTGTAAGAATCTTATTTTTAATAATAAAAATGATAACTTCACATTAAAGTACCCAATTTTTCAAATCATGCATCATGCATACATTAGCATCCTTGTTTGCTTATGTGTTTAATTATTCTCTTATTTATTATCTCAATTGTGAATGAATGAAATATATTAAATTATCCTATATGTGATGTGTGCTTGCATGTGTATGAGAACTAACATTTGTTTTGCAGGTTTATTAGAATAGGTATTTTTTATTTTTTTTCTCATTTTTATGTAATTAATAGAATAGGCATTTTCAAGGCAATGTAATCCGTAATCCCAATTCCTCTTTTATTTTTATTTTGGATGTATTCATTAGAATAGGCTTGTTCTCTCGGGTTGTAATTCTTAATCCATTTCTCTGTTTTTATTTTGCTTATTTGCTTGCTTATTTTGATTATTTCTTGTATGCTTGTGTGCTACATGCCTACTTGCTTACATGTTTAATTGATGCTTGTTTATTTATTTATCATGTGGTGTATGCCCGTCAATCCAATTATTTTGCACTTTATTTAACTAACCAATGCTTGTATGTGGTAAAATGCATCATAAAATCGAAACTAAGGTGAAATAGTGAATAAATGAGTAGTATGTATAATAAGAAACAGGATAAGTAACTCCTACTCCCCGAACCCGAATTCTCTGGTTATGGAAGTGAGTTTTTCACTTCTTCCTGATTCAAGTCGAGTGGCGACTCCAATTTATGAAGCTAATCAGGCAGACCCTCCCATAAACAATAACAAACAGAAAAATCCAGTAGATAGCTGCGATTAGCTTGTGTTCCCTGATGCTATAATCTCATAAATCCTAATGTGATCTCCCGATCGATTGTAGGTTTTTTGGCGACTCCATTGGGGACTTTTGATTCGAGGGGTATGAGTGGAAGATTGTTTCTTGTTATAAATAACTTGTTTATTCACCTTCACAATAGCATTACTGCATATCATCACACTCACTACTTGCACAATGGTCCTTAAACCCTCGATAATACTGAATGATGTTACCACCATGATTCCATTTTAGTCACGGGGCGACGAAGATAGGTATTATGACCTTTAGCTTTTACTCATGCATTCGCCGAGCTCATCTGACTAGAGTCTATAACCCAAGTCCTAAAGGGGGTGATCGAGTTATTAAAGGAATTCCAGACTCTCTGACTAGAGTCTGTAACCCTAGTCATATGGGGGCATTCTCTCTAAAGTAACCCAATACGTAAGCCCAACGCAACTCATATAGATAAACCAGTAGAAATCTCCCCTAGGATCCCACCTAGCTCTTGCATTCTATCCTCATCTTAATGCTATCCATTAGACCTAACATTCATAAATGATATGATATCTTTAGTGTCTACCATAATTTTTTGTCTTTTTGTCAGCCTTTATAGACTGCCTACACTTAAGCTCATGTGATCCTTGTTTACCTTGTGTAAGCCCAATATGCAAGGAATGACGAGAATCATACACCTCAGTTTGGATAGTCCATAAGGGCCAACAAATAGTGACATCTTTTGATGATGGAACCTATGGAAGTCGTCCATTTATCCTTACCAGATCAAGTGGATGGATCAATAACCTGACTAAATTACGAACACTCATGCTGAAAGAATCAAATCGTAAACTAGCGAATGAAGCCTTTATGTCTCATGGTAAACACATCAAATGTCGATGATAGGGACAAGAACTTGGATCCCTTCTGTTGACTATAGTCCATGCACTCGTGGGCGTGCATGAGCTATAGACACCATTTAAGACCCGACAATTGGGCCTTTTACTAACGTTGTGTGGTTACCTTAAGTACATTTGGGTATTGCTCCCTAGTTTACCTTTTGAGTCTAATCAACATGAATGGAAACAACTTTGTCCAAGAGCGGAACAATAGCCCCCTGATGGCAATGATTCAAAAACCCACTTAGAACAAAATTCTCTACCACGTGGAGTAACAAGGTTGGAAGGAGAGATTGCCTGTGTTTGGTTTGTTCATTTTGCAGGTTTTACTCTAACCATTTTTGTTCATTTTATTTTTCCCCTTTTCCTTCTCTCATGCATACATACACATACGTAGGGACATTTTATCATATACTAACTCATAATCTTTTTGCAACCATATTGCACTCACTACACTAGCAAGGTTGTGACTATTACACCATGCATACACCCTAACCCTTTTCATTTACAAAACTCATCCCATCACGTATGCATGCATCACCCTTTTATTACTCCAACATGCATACTTATGTAGAAACATAGTTCCTCAAAAATCTCATAGGCTTAAAGCTGTTAAACATGCTAGTACTAGCCATGTTATTCCTATGAATGATCCAGCTTAAGAGGTAATGGCTCAGAACACAGAAGAACAGTTGAAAGATGCTCTTAAGAAACTGATGAGTGACAGAACTCTCTTTGATTTTCTAAAGAAAGAAATGAAAGCTACAATGGAATAGTTGATCTATGAGAAAGGTGACCAAGAGGGAGCCTCCGTGTTTATTAATGTGAAGATGGAGAGAGGGAAAAGTAAAATACTTAATCCTGGATTGTTTATTGAGGATGATGAGTACTATCACACTATGAGAGGGACACTTCCCTAGCTAACTACTCCACTATTCAATCTGACTAAGTCTAAGCCATCGGAGGACATCAAGATACCGGCTAACAAGATGGCTCAGCTTGAGTTCTCACTAAAAGAAAAGAGTGTCGTAAAAAGCCATGATTATACCAACCTTTAATTATTCAAGGATGAACCTCTGCCTGAATATTTCAAACTCCTAAACTTCACTAAGTTCAATGGTACTTGTGATCCCTAAGTCCATTTGAGACAATATGCTACTTTCATGGCTTCTACTAAGTTAATTAAATCTCAGATTATGAAGTTCTTTTTCACTTCACTATAAGAGGGGCCAAGGGCATGGTTCTTTGATTTAGAAGATGAAATCATGAATGACTAGATGCTTCTCACACAGATTTTCATCAAGTAGTATGAATACAACACCCAGCTGGATGTCACAAGACGTGGCTTAGAAACCATGAGACGGAAGAGTGGCAAGAGTTTCTCGTGACTTAGAGGAAAAACTGTTCTGATAAGGAATAGACCTCCGGAGGATGAATAGATAGAGATGGTGATCTAAGGAGCCTTGCCTCACTTCCGCAAGGAGATGTTATTTTTCCATTATCCTACCTTCAAAGTGCTTCACCAAGCCGGTATCAAAATTGAAGACTATAAGATCTCTCAACCCAAAAATCCTTACTGAAAATCAGTGCAGCCTACTCAAAGCACTCGTTCTGCTGAAATAAACCTAACCATCAATGCCTTAAGAAACTGTAAATACTCAAAATTTAGCCTACCCTTATCCAAAGTCTTCTAAAGACTCCAGTAAAAAGGCCTCCTCAAACATCTTAAATCAAGACCTTTACTATACCCATTACCAGCTCGCATCAATCCCAACCTTTACTGTCACTTCAACCAAATGCCTAGCCATAATACTGATGA
Source organism: Mallotus repandus (assembly GCA_949671775.1). Lineage (NCBI taxonomy): Eukaryota > Viridiplantae > Streptophyta > Magnoliopsida > Malpighiales > Euphorbiaceae > Mallotus > Mallotus repandus. The sequence goes on along the minus strand of CATIWM010113729.1, from coordinate 11,015 downwards.
ATGCTTCATCCTAAAAGACCGCATCCAAGACCTCATAGACTCTGATAAGATCAAAGACCCTGAGAAGCAAACCAATGTCAAAACCAACCCTCTACTAAACTACCGAAACATGCCACCACAAACATATTATGCTATCTTATTAGGCTTGCCCAAGTCCTTTGTTAAGAACTCTATTTGAGACATTCTAGAGAGTGAGAAAGAGAAGCTTGAAAGGGAAGAAAGGGAAATATTGGCAGGAAAACTTTGCAGGCTTGGTATACAGCTTAAGTTATGATGAGATGGATCCTTCCTCTTACCAGTACATATCTATAATCCCAACTTATACATCTCACATGATGATGCAAAGGCGGTTAAGTTAGATAGCGGCTAGAAGAGTTGGGGAAGTCATTGACGATGATGGACCATTAGAATCCAAAGAAGAAGGGGAACTAGTGGAGAAAAAAGAAGTTTAGGATCTATTAGGACAACCATCTTGAAAGTTTGATTTCAAGGTGAAGTATATTGCTCCTCCTTTAGCTATTCTCAAAAAGGAAGACATCGTGCCTTCCGGATGGGGAGATGAATTTGATGAAAAAGATGAGGTCATCACTGTACCACTGTCAAATGCGCCATGTGTAATAGGAATCAATATATTGTATGACTCTGATGAGGAACTATCAGTTAATCGTGTCACCAAAAGTGGAAAAGTGTATCAGCTTGCTGAGAATAACATGGTGAAAGGAAAAGAGGTTGCTAAGTAACTTGTTACAAAAGAGAGTGAACCCATTGCCCAAGTAGAAAAAGACTCGGTCTTAAAATAGCTCAGAAAAACCCAAGCTAAAGTAAGCATTTGGGATCTCTTGATGACTTCGGAGAACCACCAGAATGCTCTAGCATGCGCTTTGAATGGCATAAATATCTCTTCGGACACTACTCCCAAGGATATGATAGCTTCACTGCTTCTAAAACCCAACAATGTTGTTTCCTTCTCTGATAGTGATCTACCACTGGAAGGGAAAGTTCATAATAGGCCTCTATTCATCCAAGTAATCATGAGAGCTAAGAAGACATCATTTGTAATAGTTGATGATGGATCAACCATTAATTTTTGTCCACTCAGGCTACTGCACAAGTTCGAGATACTAGTTGAAGAGCCTAAAACATCCAGCTTGATAATTCGAGCTTATGATGACTCCAAGAAGCAAGTAGTGGAAACCTTCAAAGCGACTGTCACCATGGGAGAGGTTGAGTCTGTTGTGGAATTCATAATGCTAGATATACCACCCACATTCGCCCTACTGCTAGGAAGACCCTGGTTTCATCCACTAGGAGGAGTACTATCCATTTTTTACCAGAAGATCAATTTCCCACTAGATGGGAAGGTAGCTACCATCGAAGTTGAGACTAACCTTCTGGTTACATGCATGAACATAACCCCTCCAGCCTTTCAAGTATCAGTAATCAATAAAGATTGGGTTAGTCCAAAGGTGATGAGAATAATGAAGAAGATGAACTATAAACCGGGAATTGGGCTCGAAAAGAAGAAGAATAGGATCTCAAAGCCGCCAGACTTCAAGGGATAGACTAGAAAGCAAGGACTGGGATATGATCCAACCATGGACAAGGGAAAGAAAACTACCTTCATTTCCAAAGGCGTCAACTTGAGGAATGGGAATGCAATAGGATCAAGAAACTGGGTTTTGAGATGTTTGTTGATGTGATCAACAGTATGGAAAAGGGACAGAATCAGATTGAAAAAGAAGGCATTATTTTTATTACTGAGATTGAGCAGGCTCTGCAGAGTATAAGGTTGGAAACTGAGGCTCCTAGTTACGCCAACATCACAGCCCTCATTGAGTCCAACATAGATGATATTCTGTTTGATGATGCACCAACTCTTGATGACATTTGTATTGTAAATCTTTTTGAATCTTTTAATGCACTAAACTCTAAGTATAATGCAATGCAATATGATTTTACTTACTTTTATGATTTATCCTTTGATAATGATGAGCATTTCATTGAACATTACATTAGCATATTTGACATTCACTCCAACAACACTGAACCATTTAATATGGGCACATACAAAATTCCTCGCATATTACATATTTCAAAAGATGTTACCCGTGAGAAAAGGAGAAAACTAGAAAAAATATTAACAAAATATTCAAAAGTATTCACTTGGACGTACGACAACATGCCTGGCATAAATAGGGACATTGCCTAGCATTACATTCCAACTAAGGAAGGACATAAGACTATAAAATAGAAGCTGCGAGGGTTGAGACCAAAATGGGCATAGTTGGTAAAATAGGACATAGAGAAGCAAATCAAGGCTAAGTTCTTAGATGTGGTAGATTATCCAGAATGGTTGGCCAACGTGGTCCCAGTACCTAAAAAGGATGGAAAAGTGAGGATTTGCGTAGACTATAGAGACCTTAATAAGGCATGGCCGAAAGATGATTTTCCTCTACCTCACATAGATATTCTAATTGACAACACTATCGTATGTCCTATGTACTCCTTCATGGATGGATTTTTAGGATACAATCAGATTCTCAAGGTAATCAATCATCGACAAAGCTAAGACCACCTTTATCACTAAATGGGGAATATATTGTTACAGAGTAATGCCTTTTAGTTTAAAAAATGCAGGTGCAAGCTATCAAAGGATGACTACAACAATGTTTCATGAAATGACACATAAGGTGGTAGAAGTTTATGTTGATGATATGATGGTAAAATTAAAGACTCGAGAAAAACATCCAACTATATTAAAAGAAGTTTATACAACAGGTTGAGAAGTACAATCTAAGGTTAGATCCTAAGAAGTGTGTATTAAGGGTAACCTCAGGAAAGATGTTGGGATACACAATGAGCTAGAGAGGAATTGAAGTTAATGAAGACAAAGTGAAAGTGATCCATGAAATGCCAACCCCAGAGACTGAAAAGGAAATCTATGGATTCTTAGGAAAGTTGCAATTCATCAGTAGATTCATAGCCAGATTAGCAGAGGTATGCGAACCAATATTCAAGTTGCTCAGGAAGGATCAGCCTGTGGTTTGGAATGAATAATGCCAAATTTCCTTTGGCATAATCATGGATTATCTCATGAAACCACTGATTCTAAGACCCCCAGAAATAAGAAAGCCCTTAATTATGTATTTAGCGATTGAAGGAAGCACCATAGGAGCCATGCTAGCTCAAGAAGGGCAAGCACAAGCTGAATATGCAGTTTATTACTTGAGCAAGAAGATGTTGCCTTATAAGGAGAAATATAGTCAGGTTTAGCAGATCTGTTTAGCAATGGTTTAGGCCATGAGAAAACTAAGGCACTACTTATAGTTTTACAAGATCTAAGCAGTCCCAAAGTTAGATTCGATGAGAAACTTGTTTGAAGCGCTTTCACTGGTTAGGAAACAAGCCAAATGGTTGGTGTTGCTGATAGAATTTGATGTCGAGTATTTGACCAAGAAGAAAATTAAAGGAAGAGTAGTGGCCAAGTTCCAAGCACTAAACCCCACTTTAGATGATCGAGAGATAGAACTAGGATTCTTATATGACCTTACTGCAGTGATTAAAGTTCAAGGATGGCACATGTACTTTGTCGGAGTGGTAAACTAGTTCGAAGCAGGAATATGAGTAATTTTGTTAACCCTAAAAAATGAAGTAATTCCTATAGCGAAGAAGCTAGCATTTTGAGTTACAAATAATAAAGAAGAATATGAAGCATGCATGATGGGAATGGAAGCTCTAATAGCCTTAGGAGTCACAAATATAGAAATATTGGGTGACTCAATGCTAGTAATCAATCAAGCCACCGATGAATGGGATTTGAAAGAGGCACATTTGAAACCATATCTAGAGCATCTATAGCAGATGGGACAATCATTTTAGAAATGTAGATTCATTCACTTACCGAGAAACTATAATCAGATGGCGGATGCCTTAGCATCATTAACGTCAGTTTGGGATGGACCGACAACCATGCATATGAAACTTTTGGTGTTACTAAAATTGAGTCAGCCGTGCTACAAGAGTGTAAGGGTAATGGAAACTAGAGTGGATCAGAAGCCTTTGTTTTATGATATTCAGTAGTACTTAGACAAGCGTCAATACCCGGCAGATGCAAGCAAGAAAGATAAGATAGTCATCATAAAGCTATCAGCAAAATTCACCGACCACTAAGGTTTCTTATACAAAAGAACTTTAGATGGGATGCAATTGCATTGTTTAGATGAGAACAAAGCAAGGAAAGTGATGATAGATGTTCATACAAGAGTTTATGGTCCGCATATGAATGGTACTATGCTAGCCAAGAAGATAATGAGACAAGGGTTCTTCTGGATGATAATGGTTGAGGATTGTGTTAAATTCACTAAAAAGTGTCACAAGTGTTATATTCATGGGGATGCCAACCACTTACCTCACTTAGAGTTGCACACTATGTCCTCTCTTTGGAAATTTTTGGTTTGGGGACTCGACATCATAGGAGAGATTCACCCTACAGCCTCTAATTGACATAGGTACATCTTTGTTGCAATTGACAACTTCAAAAAGTTAGTGGAAGCAGAATCTTACAACTAACTAGGGGCAAAGCAAGTAGCCAAGTTCTTAGAAAGGAATATGTTTTGTAGATATGGAATTCCTCACCATCTGATCTCAGAAAATGTGGTACAATTCCAAGGAGAAGTACGAGCAGTGCTTGAGAGATATAAGATAAAGCACTACAAGTCATCACCTTACCGACCGTAAGCTAACAGAGTAGTGGAAGCAATAAATAAGAACATCAAGAAGATCCTCTTAAAGATGATTGAAACCCACCGTGATTAGGCCAACAAGTTGCCATTTGCTCTTTAGGGATATCGCACTACAGTAAGAACATCCAACAAGGCAACTCCTTTCGCCTTGGTATATGAAACACATATAATTCTTTCAATTGAAATGAAAATGAAGTCCCTCAGAGTCATAGTCGAAGTAGACATACCCTAAGCAAAGTGGGTAGAATAGAGGTTGTCACAGTTGAATCTAATAGATGCTGAACGGTTGAAAGCAATTTATCATACTCAGTTATATTAGAGAAGAATCACCAGAGCTTTTGATAAAATAGTGATACAACATGACATCAAAGTTGAAGATTGGGTATAGAGGCAAGCTAAGTAGAATCTACTAAACCTAAGAGGGAAGTTCTGACCTAATTGGGAAGGGCCTTATTTAGTTAAAACTATCCTTTTAAAAGGCGCAGTAAAGCTAATGGATGTCGATGGGAATGAGTTGTTTGAATGGATCAATGTCGATCATCTCAAGTTATACTATTCATGAACAAAAAAAAAGAAAAAACAACAGCAAAAAGAGAACAAAAATAAATAAAGATGAGAGGAAAAATACTTAATTAGAAAACCCGAAAGGGCTAATTAAGGAGAGGGGTATCATTATTTTGAAATATTCTATGTCCAACAATGCTTATGATAAATGTTATTCATTGCAAATGGAAAATATTATGAAGATTTGCATATGTTAAGAGGTAAATGCCTGAATCAATACTTGTCACAAGAGCAAAATCTGCATATTAGAATTCATATCTTTCTATGATGTAATTATATTCATTTTTGTTGTAAATTCCTTCCATTTTATTTTACTTATTGTTTCATTTTGCTTGTAATAAGAGTACGACAAGCACATAGACAAAAGACAGCATAGTAAAATATCAAAAAGCATCAAAAGCCTCAGAATGGTTAATCAATCAATACATCTCAGAATCTTCTAAAATTTTTTCAGTACAAGTCAGAAGTGACGATAAAAGGGAAGGGGAAAGGAAATCAAGACTCAACCCCATCCTTGCCACCATCATCATTATCACTACAATCTGGAGATCCTCCCCTGCTTGGCTAAATATCATGAGTCCTCAGTGCCTCTTGCTCGGCCTACAGGCTCTGGATCTCACTTTGGTAGTAAGCACCCTTCTTCTGGCAGATCAACTCCGAATGGCGGATGGCCTCGTCTCACTCCAGCATCAAACTCTCATGCCCAAGTTGCATCATAACATACATGCATTAGCACACATGCATTCATAACATACACATACATATCATTGCATAATTGTAACAGGAAAATAAGCTAAAGCATGAAAGACTTACATGAGCATCCATAGAGTAAGGGGCATAGTGGCTCATCATGCCAAAAGCACACTGATACCAATATGTGGCTATATCTCGAGGAACCTGCAAACAAAATAGTTAGTAAATAGTGAACTTGAAACATCATATCAGTAAAGATAGACATGAACTCATATGAGTAGCATCCTCAGGAATGAAGCCCACAAGATCAATGGATGCAGGAATCACCTGAGTCACCACCTCGCCATGAAGGTTAGGCACCCGAACCATGGGAAGCAGTGGTAGTGCAGCTACTCTAGAAATCATCTGCGTAGTCTCAGTGGGGGCATAGGCACCAGCTCCAGCACCACCTGAAGTCTCGATGGCACTCTTAGCTCAAGATCTCTTCGAGCCAGGCTATCAGACATAAGTAGGAATAGTAAAGATAAGTATGGTCGATACGAATACAATGCACAAAAAATGAAATAGTACACACCTGATGGAGCAATCATGAAGTTCCCCATAATGCCATCGATTATGCGAGGACCAAGTCTCTCAAGATATGAGACGCCCTCAAGCTCTAAATACAGCCAATGAACAGTCCCGACTAGTGCCTCCTCCAAGGTAGGACCCACCATATCTCTCCCCCAGAACATATCAAGGGGAGGAGGATAAGGTACGCGGTGGTCGATAGCTCCCCTATGCTAGTCAACCATGTGCTCACCAAGATACTAAGCACAATCAATCGGGGTCACAAATAGCACTCGCCTGCCGATAATCTCCCTCACACCCTACATCGCTACTGAGAAGTCTGTGGGATAGCCTTCCCACCACCAATAGGGATATATTTGCAATCAAAAATCAAAAATAGGACTTAGAGCTTCAAAATGAGAAAAAATAGAAAAAGAAAAACAAAATGGAAGAAAGACAATCCCAACCTGATCAAATGTTAACTCTGCAAGAGCCGCACGAGTAGCCTCCAAAGACCTCGTGGAGCCTCTCCAAGGCTGAGCAGTCTAAATAGGAAAATGAGGGAATCCCTCTTGTATCCCAACAACAACAGGGGAGCCAACACATGAAACTCGAAGGCCCAAATATGCAGAAGAGATAAGTCATAAATAGTGCGCTTAAAAAAAGAGAAAAGGAAGAACCAACAAGGCATTTTAAGTAACTCACATCAATTGCTAGCGGCACACCATAGATCTAGGAGCTACGTCTACATATGTCATCCAAATTATGGAGGGGATAGCCATAAGCAGGAGAACCACAATCATAATCCCACAGAGTGTCGGGGTCCTGCAACAAAGGAAGCAACCAAGAGCCACCGGTGTTGTTCGTATTAGGGAACACCATCATACTCATCAGGTGGAAGATGAAGCATTGGGCACGTCTCTTAATGCCAAGGGTGCCATTACCAGCAACACCATCAAACACTTGCCAAAGCTGATCATAAGAGATTAGATCACCCCGGTCGACTCTAAACTGAGGAGGACAACTCAATAGATCATGACACAGCCCCGCTAGATCCTCCAAAGTATCAAAAGGGATTCCCTGGCCAGCAAAAGTGAATCATGTGATGGCAATAAAATGGAGGGGTGTAATCGTCATCTCCTTGAACTAAAAATTGAAGGTGTGTGTATAGTCTGACCACCTCTCTACTAAAGCAGTCATTGCTGCCTGACGACTCCTTAATATCTCTAATCCCTCCAATGGACCATCCAAAAGGCCATCAAAGCCGAGATTATGCACCCAATCTCGTACCCCTACTGGCAGCCTCCGATAGAGCTTTTTAGCTCTAGTGAAGCTACCAGGCAAGACCAAATGGGTCACTGGGTTCTTAAAGGGAAGTCAGCAAACATAAATTTTGACTCAAAATTCTATCTAAGTATAACAATTACACTAACTACTATTTATTTGCTAAATGTAGGTAAATGAAATCACATAATTAGGATGGAAACATAGCAAATGAGTCCTAGCATGCAGTTTAAGAGTAACAAAGTCCTAGCAAAATGCATCTTTCAAGCACAAAGGAAGCTAATCTATCGAGGGAAGTATCATAAGCATTATTTCTTGAATAGTCTAACCTATTCCTAAGTTCATAAGCACTAACTTCCTATATTCTATCATGCAGGAGAGATATAACAGGAAGTTAAAAAAAATGAGTTCGGGGTACTAACCTCTTGCTGATGAAGCAACAGATGTGCTCCTTCAAGTTCAAGACGAGAGGAACCTCGTGCCCTCTCTTTACTCCGTGCTGTATGTGATGAGCAAGCATCAGCTTCTGACATGCCGTACCACCCGCAATCTTATCCGCATAGTCTCCCATACCATCTAAACTGAGATCCTCTAAATTAAATGCGAGGTTGGGATCAACATCCTCAAAACTGGCTTCACCTCCTTACATGGGTATATTTGGAGCAAGAACACCCAAAGTCCAGAGAATACTAATGGAGGAGAGAGAGAGAGAGAAGAAAGATGGAAAATGAAGAAAAAAGAAAAAAGTGGGCCTTTTATAGCCCATGGCTCCATGGGTCAGGAGCCACCCATATGTGTGGGTTCTGATCAACGAGCATGGGTCATTTAACCCACATGCATGGGTCACTGACCCACATGTGTGGAATAGGCTCCGCGGACCCCACGGAGGCCCGGCGAAGCCCCGTAATGCACTTTCTAACGCCCCGAAGGTGCCAAAAATTCAAAGAAGTCCATTATGACCCCTTCTTCTCATTATTTTTTTATACAAACTCATACATTCATGCATACACTTATATTCAAAACATCATTTTTAGAGTTCTCAGAGTTGTACTCACACTGGAGAGGGGGCATGTGGCAGGGATGGACTAGTCAACCTCTAATTAATCTAATGCTTAACAACCTTATGAAAGATAGAAAATCCACTAAAGGAGAAGTTGCAGTGGACCGAGACAATCAGGTAGCTTACGATTGTCATGTTAGACCCTGGAAGAGGTCTAAATACAAAAAGGGGAGAGAGGAAAAGGAAAGGAAAAAAAGGAAAGAAAAAAGAACAAAAAATAAAGAGCACAAAAAAAGAAGGAAGAAAGAAAAAGAAAGAGGGGGAAGAGTAATCAAGATCATACTTAATCTACTCCAATGCTCAAACCTTAAGTAAGAATAAGTCTTTCACAACATTCGCGTTGAGTGATAGAAGGTGGGGAATGCTTGAGAAGAGAAACGAGTATAATAAAAAATTTACCTCCAAAAGGAGTAACATGATATCGAAGGTCACTTCGTGCATCATGGTTCTTGATGACCTCATTAGATGAATTTCCTTCTGATCATGAGGGAGACTTGCTCTTCACTTGGTAATCAAGGATATCCTTGGCAAAGGGATGATGATCAGACCTCGAAGAAACAACGAGAATCGCATGAAGGTGAGACAACCGTAGCCGGATTGACGCAAAGTCCCTAACACGTACTCCTCATTAGTAAAGGTAAACCGTTGAAAGCGCGAGCGAAAATCTCGTACATCACAATTTCAAAAATGAGATCTTGATTTTACGAACACCACGACCACATAAAACACTCTCATAAAAGTTTTTCATACATTCTGCTTGTGTCTTGGCAAAGGCCACTGTGCCCCATTTGTGGCTTGGCAAAGGTCACGACGCCTTGCTTATGGCTTGGCAAAACTCATGGCCCCTCACTTTGTAGCTTGGTAAAGGTTACAAGGCACTCCAAAAAAATATTTTACATGCATACAGTGCACACCGCTTTATGGCTTGGTAAAGGTCACATAGCACCCTCATAAAAGTTATTTTTCATCTCAGTGGTTTTTAAACTTTGCTTCCGAAGCATTGACAAGGTGGCAGCTTGATCAACGTAAGTGAAGTAGGGCAACTGTTGATACCTAAATTTTGACAGTTTCCCTAAAAATTCAATGACGAAGGATTCCTGTCAGTCAGAGAGGGGGGAAAACTCCTTTGGAAGTTTTCTCGAGCATGTTTAGATCTAGAAGAAACTCGAAAGAAACAAAACAAATACCAAAAGTATACCAAAACCCAAAAGGAGCTAATCTGGGCTTGAAAAGGACCCAAAAAATCCAAAAAAAAGCCCATGGGGATGGGTTCACCCACGAGCTTCGGTTGATGACCCATGAGTGAGGGTTCAACCCTATCCGTGAGTCAAAATGACCCAAATACCCTTGCGTAGGCCATGACCCAAGGGCATTGGTCACTTCTCCCAAGCTCATGGGTCAAGCCGACCCATATATAAGAAATGATTTTCTTCCTCTTTTGGAAGAGGAGGGAGGAGGTACATTTTTTGAGGCAACCGATTCTAGAGAGAAATTTTCTGTTCCAACACCTTCTCTCTCATTTTTTCTCACTCCTAAAGCACTTAGAGCACCCCTCTAATCTAAGCACTCAACCAAAATCACTTTCTCTCACTAGGTTTAGACCACCTAAACTAAGCCAAGCCACATCTTTGTCAAAGCATGCATCTAAGGTAATTACCCAACCTCTTTGAGGATCTCCCAATCATTATCTTGTTAAAATTTGAATTTTTATCATCCTTTTTATTTTGTTTTTATCATTTTTATCATTTTTCATCCTTTTCTTGCATTTTTATTCATTTTAATGTAAATATTTATTGTTGTGATAAAGTTATAATTTTTGTGGTGATTTGGAGTTTGTGAATAAGATATGTAGAAGGAGAAGGAAGTTCGGGTTGGATCCGGGAGTGTTTGCATTTATTTTTGCATTTTTCCATCATTTTTGCATATTTTTCTCTATTAATATAAAATTGGGTATTTTGTTTCAATATTTTTATTTATTTCTATTATTTTTCTGCATTTTTTCTCATTTTTATTGCATTTTTATCAATTTGTGTAGTATTTATGCTTTTATGGTAATAATGGCCTTTTTATCATAAAATCTCCATTTTTAGGTGTAAATGCTATCTTTACCATTTTAATATTTT
>CATIWM010113727.1:0-40588 GCA_949671775.1 Mallotus repandus | reverse complement strand
TCCATCTAAACAAAGCATAAAGGAGTAGTTAAATCATAACTTCTTTTTAGGGACATTTTAAAGTGTAAGGTTAAAATTTTTCAATTTAAAAGGGTAGAGCTGTCTCATATTATATAATTCATTGATGATTAAATCATATGACTTTCCTATTAACCAAAAGATTTAGTTTGAATTTTTTTTTCATTTTTGCAATTCCATACACCAATTGATAATTTGGTAAAAATTTACTGATGTGACCACCGAAAAAATCTGAATCGATCCATGTATGCGCCACATCAAACTGCATCGTTTTGATTATTTGCAAAATAATGTATAAACTTTGGCATTTTTTATAATTTAATCATGATTTATTAATTTTTTTGGCAAGTTGATACATGTCTGTATATATATTGTTAGTTATTATTTTAATTCAATTGCACATACAAATAGAATCTTATTTATTATTTTAAGTTAAATTATTATTTAGAAAATATTTTAAGTAGTTTAAATTTTAATTTTTATTTAATTAAAGTAACATTAAATAGTAATTTGTATATTACTTATTAAATTAAAATTTTTATATAATTATAAAATCATAAATTTTTTAAAAATTAATTAAATTCTAAAGTATCAAATGATATTTTTCAAAAGTTTAAGAATTCAAATATAAATTACAAAAATTATCTACTAACTAAATTTTTTTAGTAGAGAATTTCCTGGATAATAATTTAACTCAAAATTATAAAATAAGTATCAATTTGCATTTAACAATTGAATTAAAATAATAATTAACTATATATATACACACATGCATCAATTTGCCAAAAAATTGATAGATCATAATAGTTAAATTGTAAAAAATGTTAAAGTTTATGCATTGTTTTGTAAATAATCAAAACAATGCAATTTGACGTAATGCCTATATGGATCTACTCATAATTTTTTAGTGGTTATGTTCGTAAATTTTTATTGAATTTTCAACTAGTGCATGGAATTGTAAAAATAAAAAAGTTTATGCATAAAATTATCAAAACTAAAAGTATATGATTAAATTTCAAAAAGCACTAAAATATATGCATTTTGTTGTAAATAACCCTTATTATTATTAGGGAAAAATCTTTGATTCTTGGGTTCTGCTATGATTTGCATAAGCTAGACTTAACTGTGTTTTACTCTCTTATGGCTTGAGGGGCTCAAATAGTTGATTTTTTAAAATTTTGCATTTACATGAGCTAAAATTTTTTTTGAGATGAAAAATATATCTTTTCTAATTAGTTTATAAAGGCACTTTGGTGGCTATGATTTCGCGAAGGAGTGTATTCTATCATAACTTATTGTATAATGTGTGTTTTGTACAATTTAAAAAAATAAAGGCATTTTGGCGGTGCAACCACCTATCATTTGTACAGTAGATGCATGGATATGTACAACATAGATACGACTAATAAAAAGGAAGAAGGAATTGAAGGAACTCATGCAATGACATTCTTCAATTTCCACACATGTACTCCTCACTACAAAAAAAAAGTGATATTAGCATACCACTTTAGGGAGCAAAGTAAAATATATTGTCCCCTAATTTATTATTTAAAACAATAGAGGATGGTTAATTTTAGTGTGCCCAATTCTTTCTCATTGATAAAATATGAGACAATTGTTTAATATAATAGGGGATAATTAATTTTAACGTTCTCAATTCTTTTTGATTGATGGAATAGGGGACGATTGTTTAATACAACAGGAATGATTAATTTTAATGTCCCTAATTTTTCATGATTGATGGAATAAGAGACAATTATTTAATACAATAGCGGATAATTAATTTTAATGTTTCCAATCCTTCCTAATTGATGGAACACCACAACAAAATGTAGAATTAGGGATATTCTATTTTTTCAATGCAGCAAAAATAATCATCCCTACAAATATATATTTTGGGACGTTTTATTAAAATCGTCTCCAAAAAAGCTCACAAATTTCTCAAAAAGTACCCATGACCTTTTATTTACATCTCTCAATCATACATTTTTATGACATTTTTATAAAACGTTTTTAAAATTAAATTTTAGTGACATTTTATAAAGTTGTTTCTAAAATATATGGAATTAGAGACAATTTATTTTGTAACGCAATAAAAAATATCTCTAAAAGATCGTTTTTGAAAACTCTTACAACTTTTCAGTTTTTAAATAGCAACATATTATAAAAGTGTCATGAAATAATTTATTTTTATGACTTTTTTTTTAAAAAAGGTCTCTAAAATTAAACATATATGACATTTTTTATAATTAAAAATAAAAATCTAAAATTTATTATTTTTATAATTCATAAAATTACTATTTGACTATAATTTTATATTTTTATTAATATTAAATTAAGATGGAAATTATTTATTTAAAGATGTTTGATTAAACAAATATTAATATTTTTCAATATTTTATTTATTTTTGCAAATTTAAGAAAAAAAGTTTAAAATATTATCGTTTATTAAAATTTATAAAAATTATTTTAGAAAAATATATTTGTTTTACTCTTATTTTGTATTTCAATTAATTTATTTAGAGATGTTTTATTTTAAGAGTAAATTTTTGTACCATTTTACAAGATTGGCTTTAAAACTCTAATTTTTTTCATATAACTCTTTTATTTTTATTTACAATTAAAAGTAAAAATATAAAAATATTAACATTTTTTATAATTTACAAAAAATATTTTCAGAAAAAGGATTGTCATTTTACACTAATTTTATATTTTTTAATATTTCAATTAAAAATTGTTTAAAAAATATTTCAATTATAAATTAAATATATTTATTTATTTAGGGACGTTTTATTGAACCTCCCTCCCAAATTTAAATCCAACCCTATTTTATTGCTGCCACCATCTATTTCTTTCCCCTCTTTTTTTTTTTAATTTCTTTTCTTCTTCTTCTTCTCTCTTTATATCTTGTTGCCGCAACATTTGTCCTGTACATCATCAACTGGTACTTCGGCGAGGAAACAACACATATCAGCAATAAAGGACCTTTTGGACATATTTGATTTCAATGCTTTTTTTTTCATGTTGCTAAAATCTCACCTCTCCATTCAATCATCAAAACATGGTAAAAAAAAAATTATTTCTTCCTGGTTTTTTTTAATGATTTAGTTAAATTGAATGAATTCTCTTCGGATAATGGTTTCGTTAAATTGAATGGATTCTCTTCGGATTTTTGTTTTCTAATATGGTAAATTATAATTTACTTCAAGGACTTTATAGGAAGGGAAGTGACGGTGGAGCTCAAGATGGAAAACACTAGAGTCGTTGATCAAGACAAGCACCTTCACATGGTACAATCTCTTCCTTTCTTTTTTTTCCCCATTCTTTTGAAGCTAATTATGTGTTTAAATGTCGACTTGGAAATTGGGGTTTAGGGTTTTTCTGGATTTCTTTCCGAGGCTTTTGTGAAGCCTTTCTTTTTCTATAATTTTTATTGTGGGATTGAAGTGAGCAGTTGTGATAGCAAGGCAATGAGAAAAATTGAAACGATGTGATTTTAATTTTGCTCACCACCTGTTTGATGTAATGCCAAAGAAGAAATTTTTATTATTTTTTAAAAAAATTTGACGTTTAAAAAAAATTAACAAGGGAGTTCTTCTTGTTACTAAAGTACATTGGAAAGGGAGTTTCTGTCCATCGGCTGTTAACAATAGTGATTTTTCTTTCTCTAATTCTGAATTTGACTATTCCTTTAGATTACGTAGAATGATTTGAGAAGCCAATAACAAGTAAAATGTTTGAGATGCAAATGAGTTTTTCTAACATGGTGAGAGAAAGAATTGCCTCTTTAGCAATGCTCGTTACTAAGGTATAACTTGGGAAAAACATCAAAGAAAGCAAATGATCCTGAATAATGAATCACATGAGCATGATCAGTATCATTACTCAATTTATATATGTTGAACTGAGCATAGTTTTGTAGTAAGCTTGCATGTTGAAATCGTGTTTGGTTTTAGAGCCATGGTAGCCATCCATACTCAGGTTCCATATTGCCATTCTATCTTAATTTTCCTTTGTTTTTGTTTTCTCTTTTAATTTTTTATCATTATCGATTTTATCTTTTTATTCTTGGGCATACAGTTTTTCATTTACTCTGCAAATTTTGTTGCAAAGAACTGTCTTTTTCTACTTGATTTGGAAAGGATATGCAGGAGAATGTGTTTTAAATTGATGTATACTTTAGAATTAATTTAAGCATTTGTATAGTTGAGTGACATATTATATTAATTGTCTTCAGGTACACAAAATCTTTGATGGATACAAAGGATGTTATGGAAATCGATTGATACTTATACTTCAATAATCAAAGCTACACGTCGATAAGAGGACCTGTAAAGTATGGGCTTCTTAAGAGCAACAATTGTATTATTTTAGGATAGTTTATATTAATTTTGTAGTCTTATATGAATTTGAACTCATAAAAATTTATTCTATTAATGAATTAATATTATTAATATTTAATTGCTTTAAATTATTTTGACACTAATACTGAGATGATAAAAAAAATATTATTAAATAAGTAAATAATAAACAAAATATAATTATTTAGAATAAATTTAAAAATATGTTTGTTTTTCTCTAATGGAATGTCGTTTCCTAAAATAGGGGACAATAATTGTCCCCTAAAGTATTGATGATAATCGTTCTTATCAATACAAAATATTGTCCCTAAATATCTTGGAAACGACAATCATACTTATTTATAGAGACGACCGTTGTCCCCCATCTTAAGGGATGACAGTCTTCCCCAAGTAATTTAGGGACGACAGTAGTCCTTACTTGTTAGGACGACAATCGTCTCCAACTTAAGGGACCACTGTTGTCTTTTAAGATGAGAATGATTGTCGTCCCTTGAATGGGGACGACATTTATAATTTTGTCTCCTATAAAATTGGGTACAGAGGCAAAAAGAACAACCGATGAAGACGACTAGAATTATCCAAAAAAGTATTGGAAATGATTTTTAAAGGTTTTAATTGTCTCCTTATCTCTTTTTTTTAGTGCTTACTACACTGCTCTCACTTACTCCATGTACTACAACACTACTCTCATGAAGCACCAAATGCATGATATTCCGAGCACTCTCAGTTCCAAAAAAAAAAAAAAAAATCGATCAGAATTAAAGAAAAGGACTTTTTATTTTTTGGCCTTACAGAAATGGGAAAAGGAGTGCACAACCTTGAGACACAAGGACTCGAAGTGAAATTTTCACGATACCCATATCAAGCGTTTGGCTATCTTGCCCAAGTTTCGTAGGCATCAATTTCAATTTACATAATGCATGAAAAGAACATTATTTGTATTCAGACTCCAACCATATAGCATTTAGCAAAGTTGGTACTGTATACAGAGTCTTACTCTCATCATTAATTAAATTAAGATGTTAGTTCAAAATTATTGTTCGGAAAAATTATAAATTTAGTGTTTCAACTTTTTAATTTTTTCTATTTGAGTGTTTAATTTTTATTTTTTTACAATCAAGTGTCTGAACTTTTAAAAAATATATCAATATAGTGTCTCCGGCCAATTTAATGCTGACTGTGTACTGAGTCAGATCAAACAAGACTCATATTTGTTCTAGTCATTAACCATGTCATTTGCTACTTGTGTTGCATTATTTAAATGACAAAATTACACTTATTTAGTCATTCTCCATGTTTGCGGCGAGAGTTAATATTGAGGTTATTTTTGTCAATTTATAATCTTTAATAAGAGTAATTTTGTCATTTAAATAATACAATACACATCTCACATGATATGGCTAATAAATGAGGTAAAATTGATTTTGTTTGATTTGACTTAACGCTCAGTCAACATCAAATCTACCGGAGACACTATATTGGTATGTTTTTCAAAAGTTCAGACATTTGATTGTAAAAAAATAAAAACTAGACACTCAAATAGAAAAAATTGAAAATTTGAGACACCAAATTCATAATTTTTCCATTATTATTCTTACAATTGATAAAAAAAAAAACATTTTTTTTGTTCATCCTAAACTCAAATTAAGATTAAACATTTAAACTTCTTTAACTGTATCAACATTTTTGTTTATATTTAAGAAAGTAAATTATAATACTCATCGGTAAAATAATCTCGTTTTACAACTTAATCAAATAATGATTAACTTTTTATTTTTCCGAGTACAGTGAAATTTATGCATAATAATAATAATCTTGTTTGTTTTTTTCAAATTTCAAACAATTAGAGGTGATAATTTAATTGTACTTTGTATATAGCTAAGATTTAATATTTCGTCAATTCAATTTGTTGAACTGCTAGAATTTTTGGACCTATAAAAACTGAACAACTAATAACTAGTTCAGTTCAATTCGATTTTTTATTGAAAAAAAATAAAAATACAATTTTTAAGGTTCAAATCTAATATTTTATAGACCAAAATATAGATGTCTTTCACTAAATTATATTTATTTTTATAGAATAATTAAACATAATATATATACATACGGTTTTAAACTAAACTAAATTGAATTATCAGTTTTTGGTTGGGTTTTAGTCCGGTTCAATTCTTGCTCACAGTATATTTATAACCCCTAAATTTTTCACATTCCGTCAATATATCCTCTTAATTTTTAAATTAACTATTTTAACATTTCAACTTATTAAAAATATAATTTATAAATGCTTTTTAGTTGGTTTAGGCATAAAATAATAATAATGGTTAACTTTTTATTTTTCCGAGTACAATGAAATTGATGCATAATAATAATTTTGTTTATTTTTTTCAAAATTCAGACGATTAGAGGTGATCATTTAATTGTACTTTGTATAATTATTATTACATCTGTCGCTAAGGTTTAATATTTAGTCTTGAATTGGCAGAATTTTCGGACCTATAAAAGCTGAACAACTAATAACTAGTTCATTTCAGTTCGATTTTTTATTAAAAAAAAAAAGAAAAATATGATTTTTAAGGTTCAAACCTAGCATTTAATGGACCAAAAAGGCATATCTTTTACCAAATTATATATATATATATATATATATGGTTTAAACTAAATCTATTATGGAAAAAACAAACTAAATTTAATTAAAATTGTCGATTTTTGGTTCAATTTTTTATCCAGTTCAATTCTTGTTCACACGTATATATAACTCCTTAAACTTTACACATTTTATTAATTTGTCATTCTTGTTCACACATATATATATAACTCCTTAAACTTTACATATTTTATCAATTTATCCTCTTAATTTATAAATTAATTAATTACTTTAACATTTCAACTCACAAAAAATATAATTTATAAATGCTTTTTAGTTGGTTTAGACATCTAAATGATTTTATTTTAAGTTATAAAAATTATTTAGCCACCTCAAAATAATATGAAAAATGTTGATGTTTTATTTTTGTGAAATTCAATTGTCTAAATAATTAATTTATAAATTAAATAATAAAGTTAGAGATATAAACGAGCTGAACTGTTTATAAGCAGCTCAGTGTTTGACTCGATAAAAATTAATATATTGAAATTTATTTAATAAATAAGGCAAACTCAAATCATACAAAATTTAACTTGTGAAGTTCACGAACGAATTCATAATTTTAATATTTAATAATTTGATATATTATTTTATAATTTTAGTATTTAATAATTTAATTATATATATAAATTTATATTGCAAAAAAGATTTTAGAAATATATTATTAAAATAAAGTTAGACTGGGTTACACCGTAGACAAAGTTCATGAAGTTCAGGGACCCACAACATATTATACAAAAAATTTAAAAATCACACAATACAAAAAAAAAAAAGCTTCTCTAACAAGCTGCCAGCCATCACAAACGGGCAAAGACAGGGGCACAAATAGGTAGAGAATTGGACCACCGTCAGCGTTTATGAGCGTTAAAAAATAGTCAACAACCAAGGGCATTTTCGTCAACTTTGTCAACAAAATCTCTAAAATTTTGTCCACACCTTACTCAAACCGAAAAATCCTCACACGACACAAGACGAAGAAGAGAAAAAAAAAAAAAAAAAATACTACTTTCCCCGCCATTTGCTACCCCTCATTTCTAGGGCTCAAAACACAAAACCAACCTCTCTTCACTACAATCTCTGCTCTGCAACTCTTGCCCTAATTCTCCTCCTAATTAACCCCTCTACTTTCCCATTATTACATTATTACCACTCCAATTCATGCTTTTACTCTGCTTCCTGTTGACTCACCGGTTAATTAATCGATGAGCAATTCAAATTCACTCCATCCTGCCGGAGGTTGGAGCTCTGTCTCCGGTTCCTGTTCCAGCTCCGGCTTACGACGCGGCATAGGATTGTCGAACACTATACACTCTGAAGTAGCTCCGTGTTTGCCTTTGCCTTCGCTTCCTGTGTTCTGTGGTGCATCGGATCCAACCTTGAAGCTGTTTGATGATGGAAATATTAGAGGTTTTTGGTCTTTGAATCGTACTGAAATTGTTTCGCAAGCGAGTCGCATCGCTGATCTGCTTCGTCATACTGACGTGTCTTATCTGTAAGAATATTTTATTTTATTTTTCGGTATGTAGTTTTTCTTTGAAATGTATATGTTTGTTATCAGTAGTTGAAGGCATTGAAATCTCGATGTAAGTTTCAATTTCAATGTGAATTTTGATAGTAAGTGAAAAAAAATAGTAAGTAAAATATGGTTGAATTTTATCTGCCTCCGCGCTTTGAAGTATAAATGAAATCAGTTAGTTTGCAAAGTCTAAAAATGCGAGAATTCAGTTTAATCGAATTGAATTCTATTTAGTCAGTTTTTAATTGCTTGAATTCAATTGTTGCTGCTGAAATGAAAAGGTGGGCTGAGAGGAATGAAATCAAGTAAAAAATGTCACGGATTTTGCAAGAATTTAATTCATTTCAATTGTTGCAAATGATTTAGTCTGAACAAGGTCTTTATTTATTTTTCAAATGTATGAATCTTGTAAGTTTTAGTTGTAATTACTGTTTGCTTGATGTGTGCTTCAAATGGTAGATTCAGCTCAGATTCATGTTTTAAGATGATTGTATGGTGTGACTGAAGTAGTGCTGCTGTTTCTTTATTAGTTATATTAAAGATATCATGGAAATCCCACCAAACATACATTTTGTTAGAAATAAATCACTTGCTCAATGTATTCAAGAGATTTTTTTTTTAAAAATGTGAGCACGAGTTTTTCTCTGGTTTGGTACCCTATGATTACTCCACTTAGCCCCCTGTGATTTTCCCCATGAAGGAGAGAATACAACTACTTCAAAGGCCTTAGATTTTCAATTTTTACCAATATTACAAATAACTTCTATAGGGTGTGAGAAAAAACACTAGGCCAATAAATTATAGTACTGTATTATCCCCGATGCTTTAGTCTTCAATATCTTCTCTGAATGCTGGACATGATCTTGGAAAAAATTTACTATCTTTTGTGATGATTGCATTGAATGGATGCATTTTGTTTATATCTGTTGTTCTTTACAGGAACCTTCGAGATGAGACATGGCCTACTTCATTTGACAATGTGGAGCCCTTGGAACTTTTTGACCAGGTTCTCCAATGCAATCCTGAAGCATTAGAGTATGTAACTCCTGGTAAACAAAGTACAGACTATTTCTCTTTCAATTTATTCTCCCCCTTCCTCTAGAAGCATATTCTCTCTCTCTCTCTCTCTCTGAGCATGACTGGACTGAATATATGAGCCGATATGCGGTTTGTCTTTAACATGCAGGAATAACTGAACATGGGATGCATGCCTAGAAATTTTAGGATGCTATTGTTTAAGCCTTTAGGTTTAGACTATCTTGTAGTGCAAGAAATTATTAGCATAACCATATACTCTGATTGTTGGAGTTAACATTTGACTAACAAATGAAAAATGAATGAGTTCTTATTTCATGTCTAGGATATGATGTTTCACGTCTCCACCTTTTGCATATGGTTGTGATTAGTAACCATTCTTTTAAAATATTACTACTTGGTTTCTTTATTTGAAATTATATTTTTACTATTGGGATTTTAAAATATACTTAAATTTAGACTAGGAGTAAAAATAGGATTCATGACTTTTTGGAGTGTTAACTGTTAAGATAATTTTTGGAAGAACTATGTTTGCCATGTTGGGAAGGGAGATTCTCAATTCACAACTCAAAGAATTGCAGCTTCCCAGGATCTAAATTAGAAGTACCCATGGCTAGTGTAAGTTCAGAATGCATGCTTAAGTCAGAGGAAATTATATGATATGACTCTGAAATTGATACAGTTGTTGGTTAAATAAATATGTTGAGATGGTTGAAAATAGCACAATTAGACAAACATATGAAATAAGAGATGCCAGCTATTGTCTTAAGGCTTTGAACTTTGTTGACAGATTATATTGGCTGCATTTGTGATAGTTCAACTATGCATCATCTGGACAGATTATATTGGCTTGCATTTGTGATAGTCCAACTATCCATCATCTGTTTTTTCAGTCTTGTGAACTGTATGGTTATGAAGGCAGCCTAATCCTTTATTGGTTATGGTTAGGTTATAGGTGCATAGTTTTACAATAGCCTGCCAATTGGCCTATTCTATTTATATCTTGTTTGGCATCAGTGTTTATGTGTTGACTTGTAGCTTGTATTTCATACTCTTTAAAGTGGTGCTGGAGATAAGTCTCGTGCTGTCTCCAGGTTGTTATTAATTGTTTATGCATTCATAGACTAAATATGAAGAATAATTGCATTTATGCACATTATTGCTTAAAATATACAGTTAGGGGAAATATTTGCAGATTCTTTGTTTTTATTATGTCACTGTTAGGTCTATCAATAGAACTGATACTTAAAAAAGAAGACAGCAGGATGGCCCTCATAAATGATTCAAAATATCTTTTTTGCTGTGGTAATTACTCAAAGATACAAATTTAAGCAAATACGTAAATGCAACAGCACAGGTCAAACGATTTCATTGTTTTCAAGTTTAGTTTCAACATGCTGGAATATTCTTTGATGCTGTGCAATGAGTCTATGCTGTTTCATGATTTAATTTTACTTTTACGCTGGCACTATCATTTTTACATGACACTTAGTATGTTGTGCTTGTGCTTTACTGCCTTTATCTAAGTTTCTCAGGTAAGAAGGATATCTCTGGAAGTGCAGTATTTGAAAACAAGTCCACTGCACCAAGTATACCTGTTCTGAATCAAGTTGAAATAGATTGTGATGGAACTCAAAATCACAAGCTCAACTCCATTGGGCTAAATACACCTGTTCCGGGTCAAGGTCAAAGACACACTGATGAAACACAAAATTACCAGCCCAACTCCATTCCAAATGTATGTAAGCTTTGGGACTTGAGATTTAGCTATAGATTATTGGTTTGCTTCTCTTTTCCTGACAAGAATATAAACTGCAGGACATTCCATCATCTTCGAGAAAATCAAAAGGCAAGAAGAAGGGCATTGATGACATCCCACCATTGGTTCAGCCAGATCCTGCTGAGCTTCAAGGTAGCTATAGTGACGATATGTATCTCTGTGTCTCTTGTTTTTGCTCTCTGGCCTCCTACACTTTGTGCTGAGATTTGTTTTTAACATTCTAGATGCCATAATTGGAAGCTTCTGTGAAATGCTAGAAGAATTCTGTGGTAGAGCTGAAATTATGAGTGATGAACGGGATGAAGCAGAGTGGTTGTCAGTGCCTGCTAATGATCTTAGAATGCTTGTAAATGAAATAATGTCCATACGTGCAAAAAAGCTTCTACATTTGGTTCCTGTAGATATTCTCGTAAGACTGTTGCGGATTCTAGATCATCAGATACACCGAGCAGAAGGTTTGTCTGTTGATGAATATGAGCATGTGAGTTTCTTATTCTTTATTTTGATTTTTTTGTCTTGTTTCTTTTATGTTTGTCTGGGGATACTTGTCTATGCCACTTATATTCTTAGGTGTTGCAATGGCACTTGATGTTTGTGAAATACTTTCATAGGTGATGTGGTTTTGTTTTGTAAAAAGCCTCTTATATCCTTTATTTCTTACTGCTTTGACTGGTATTTTAACATTAACAAATCAGGGAAGGCAACAGAAATTCATCTCTTGTTTGAACCTCAGTAACTTCTTGTTTGCCATTTGCTGTGAGCTAGTCTGTTATGTTTTGTTTATTTTAGTGTAATTTTTCCATTCACCATTTGATGGGAATCCTTTATGGGGATTTTAGAGTATTAATTCAAAGATTATTAAAAGAACATTTTCAAATCAAAATCAACTACTAATATGTGAGGTCAATTATAAGAAAAATGCAATGGATTACGTTTTCAGATATGAAATATATTTTAGCTTCCTGGATATTTATTTTTGAGATCTGTCAGAGTCAATGATTTATACAATGCCGTCGACCTTTTAGTTTTGTTTGAAATTATAATGCTTGGAAATTTTTGGAGGAATTTTTATTTCAAGAGTTTTAGGAATTGATAATTACTAAACTAGATGCAGTGCTCTCTTGTTGTTGCATGATGTTCATACCTGGTGAGGTATTCTTACGAATTTGTTTTCTGCTAATCCTGCAGCAAGATTCTGATGCAGTTTCCTCAGTCTTTTGTGCGCTGGAATCCATTCATGCAGCTTTAGCTGTGATGGCACATAATAACATGCCAAAGCAACTATATAAAGAAGAGGTTTGTATTGTATTGTATAAGTCATGTTTTCTTCTTCATTCATCTTTTTGAATGAACATTCATAATACTCTGTTATTTCATTCAGTTCTGACAGTAGACTTATCTTAGTGTTTTGCATGATTCTAGCCCCTCATCACTATTCATGTCATTTCCATGTCAGAACATTGAAAGAATTCTGGAGTTCTCTAAGCATCAGATTATGGATGTTATGGCAGCTTATGATCCATCATATCGTGCTTTGCACAAGCCAAATGAAAATATTGCACATGAAGGTAAGTCTTGCACTTTGATGACTTCGAAACTTTCTGCCGTGTGACCTTTGTAACCCCTCTTTTTAATGCAAAACAATTAATTGCTAGTTTGCTTTATTTTTTCCTTCACTGGTTACATATTTGATCATCAGTTGATGAAGATGAAGAACTTGAGAACGACTATGGTCCTGCAAGCAAGAGGCGGCGCACTCAAAAGAGTACAAAACCAAAGAAATCGACACTGAACAAGTGTGCTTATCAATATTCTGTTCCCTGACATTGAATAGTATATTTAGTTGATTTCATTGTTTTGAGGTGAGGCAGCTTATTGTTTACCACTTTTGCTTGATAGGGTCTCTGGTGCTGTGAGTACCATTCTACAGAAACTGTGCACTGTACTTGGCTTACTGAAGGATTTGTTGTTGATAGAGAGGTTATCGGACAGTTGCATTTTACAACTGGTGAAAACAAGCTTCACAACCTTTTTGGTCGATAATATCCAATTGTTGCAATTGAAGGCAATTGGTTTAATTAGCGGGGTAGAGATCTGTACATAGTGTTTCTTCTTGAGCACTTGTTAATGTGTGATTCTACACGTATGCTTACATACATACTTGTTAAGAATGCATATTCATCTTCTGCAATTCAAATCTCAAGTGTTTTTTTAATGGTGATACAGATATTCTATTCATACGCACAGCATCGTGTGTACATTGTAGATGAAATAGTTCAGCTTCTGTGGAAGATACCAGTTTCAAAGCGTGCCCTAAGATCCTACCACCTCCCTGATGAAGAACAGAGACAGATTCAGATGATTACTGCTCTGTTAATCCAATTGGTTCACAGCAGTGCAAATCTTCATGAAGCGTTAAGGGAAGTCACCAATGGTAATTCTATCTTAGAAATATCATTGGATGCTAATTATCCAACCAAATGCCAAGAAGCAGTAACAGAGACATGCTGTCTTTTCTGGACACGAGTCCTTCAGCGCTTTACAACTGTAAAGAATCAGGATGCTTCTGAACTGAAAGTGATGATGGAAAATCTTGTTACAGATCTACTGACAACTCTAAATTTACCTGAATACCCTGCATCAGCTCCCATTCTGGAGGTGACATATGTAAAATCAATCTATACTTAATTGTTTCCATTCCGTTGATTTTCATCGCTGTAACTGAAACTTGAGGAAAACCATGCATCTTGCTTAAATCTTGTTTAGATGAAATCTAAGAAAAAGTTGGATGCAGGTTCTTTGCGTCTTGCTGCTCCAGAATGCTGGGCTGAAATCTAAGGATGTCTCTGCGCGTTCCATGGCCATTGATATTCTTGGTACAATTGCAGCAAGGTTGAAGCAGGATGGTGTCATTTTGAGCAGGAGCAAATTTTGGGTGTTGCAGGAATTGATTATTAGTGATGATGCTGATCAGAGTTTTCCAAATGATGCATGCTGCGTTTGCTTAGATAGAAAGGTTGAGAAAACACTATTTATGTGCCAAGGATGTCGCAGATTGTTCCATGCTGATTGCGTGGGAGTAAGAGAACAAGAAGCTCCTAATCGAAGTTGGCAGTGTCAGATATGCACCTGCAAGAAGCAACTTCTTGTGTTACAATCATATTGCAATTCACAGTGCAAAGATGAAGGGAAAAAGAATAATAATCGATTGGAAAAAAAATCTAAGTCTTGTGATCCTGTTACTAAAGTTGAAATTGTTCAACAGTTGCTCTTGAATTATCTTCAAGATTCTGTATCTGCTGATGATGTGCATCTATTTGTTCGATGGTATGTTTTGAAAGCTCTATCTTTGCTGTTCATATGCTTCTGTAACATTTCACTGATAACATGTCTCTTCAGGTTTTATCTGTGCTTATGGTACAAGGATGATCCCAAATCTCAACAGAAGCTCACCTACTACCTTACTAGACTCAAATCAAATCTTGTTGTGCGTGATTCTGGGACAATCTATTCAAAGTTGATGAGAGATTCAGTGAAGAAGATTACTTTGGCACTAGGACAAAACAGTTCTTTCTCAAGAGGGTTCGATAAGATTCTTCATATGCTTCTGGTCCGTAAAATATTTCATTTTATCTGTATTTCTGTATGATATGCTCTCGATTCTCACTTTTTTTTTTAAACTTCCAGGCAAGTTTAAGGGAAAACTCTCCTGTAATTAGGGCCAAGGCTTTACGGGCAGTAAGTTCACTAGGCTTTTGGTTGTGGCATGTTTGAATCCTAATAGCTGATGACCTAATCAGTCCTCTTTTGCCTTTTCTTTGTTGGTTCAGGTCAGTATTATTGTAGAAGTTGATCCAGAGGTATTGCGTGATAAACGTGTGCAATTGGCTGTTGAAGGAAGATTTTGTGATTCTGCGATATCTGTAAGAGAAGCAGCACTGGAGCTTGTCGGCAGGCATATTGCTTCACATCCTGATGTTGGGTTACAGGTTTGTGTAGCTGAAGTTTGCTTATTCCATTGCATTTGTGGGACATTCTATTATTTACTTCTTTCATTCTCATACTGGATTCCATGATATTGCAGTATTTTCAGAAGGTTGCTGAGAGGATAAAAGATACAGGAGTGAGCGTTCGAAAACGAGCTATCAAAATTATCCGAGATATGTGCACCTCAAATACTAACTTTGTGGAATTTACAACTGCCTGCATTGAAATAATTTCTCGCATTACTGATGATGAATCAAGTATTCAGGTAATTTATTAGCCAGATAAAATGAGTTCAGAAATAACTATTTGGCACTATTATTTGTTAATTGCGTATTGTTCCTGGTGTTCAGCAGTTGTTCTTTTTTTTCTAAAAAAAAAAAATTGTATCGTATTATATGATAGTATTAGTTGATCATCCCTGGTTTTTCTCACATAATGTCATCAGTTAGTGAATCTTACTTTTTATGCTTTATCACTGTAGGAATCAGAAGTTCTCTGATTATATTATAATACTTTTCTGAAAATTCTTGGATAAAAAATGTTGGTCTCCCTGACCTTATTTTCTGTAATTGATCCTTATCACCCAGGATATTGTCTGCAAGACATTTTATGAATTCTGGTTTGAGGAACCATCTGGTTCGCAGACACAATATTATAGAGATGGTAGTTCTGTGCCCTTGGAAGTGAGCAAGAAGACTGAGCAAATTGTTGAGATGTTGAGAAGGATGTCAAGTCATCAGCTTCTTGTTACTGTCATTAAGCGTAACCTTTCCCTTGATTTTTTCCCACAATCAGCTAAAGCTGCTGGAATCAATCCTGTGTCACTTGCATCAGTTCGTAAGCGCTGTGAATTAATGTGCAAGTGCTTACTGGAAAGAATATTGCAGGTATTGCTGTTACTTCTTAGTGCAGGTGCTTGTCTATTTTGTTATGAGAAGCTTATTGGAAAATTTGTTCTCAGGTTGAAGAAATGACCCGTGAGGAAGTGGAGGTTCGCACGCTGCCTTACGTGTTGGCTTTGCACGCATTTTGTGTTGTGGATGCTACACTTTGTGCACCATCTTCTGACCCTTCGCAATTCATAGTCACTCTACAGCCATATCTCAAGACTCAGGTTATCTGAAATTTGCTTTATGTGCTTATCTGAAATCAATTTGATGGCATAATGATTTCTTTGGTAAAGATGGCATGCCTTACTTGGTCAGTTTTATGTGATCCAATATTGAATATACTGCCTTTTTTCCTCTACCCTCCCATCTTTTCAAAGAAGAGAATGCACTGCTGAATTTTTGTTGTAATGAAAGGTTCATCTATTTTTGTTTACTTGGATGTGCTCTATGTAGATATTCCCAGTACTGATCTTTTACTAACATTCCAAATCAAACAAACATTATTTGTATGGGTTCTTCATTATAAGCTATTTGTTTTTGTGCTAGCTTCTGTGTGCATATATCACATGTGCTTTCATGTTATGCTCATGCAGTGATCTTCATTTTTACGTTATGATATTTAAGTATTATTTATCATTTATTTGCATGGCCTTTGTGGAATGGTTAACTTTAAATGCATCTCTATGTTAAATGCATCTCTATCATTCTGAAATGTTGAAGCTTATTATTTGTTAATTGCAGCCATCATCTGTGCGCTGATAGAAGTTTTATGTAGCTATAGTAGTTATATGGTTTTAATTTTAAGTGCATCTATGCAATTTGGAAATTCTGAAGCTTATTATCAATTTACTGGGTGCTTTGTGCTTTGAATTGCTTGATACTTGCTAGCTTAGGAAAATGAAAGAAATGTTTTAAATTATTGTTACTACAAAATTGTCCATTGGTGGAGGTAATTCATGCAATCTAAATGGGTTCTTTTGTGTTCAGGTTGACAACCGAGCGGTTGCACAATTACTGGAGAGTATAATCTTTATAATTGATTCTGTTCTTCCCTTGATCCGAAAGTTGCCTCAAAGTGTAGTTGAGGAGCTTGAACAAGATTTGAAGCAAATGATTGTTCGACATTCATTTTTGACAGTTGTCCATGCTTGCATCAAGTAATTTTAATCTCTCTTTTTTTCATTAGTTATTAAAGCTGCTATGATGGTTATATTTTCAATATATTTGATCGTAGGTGTAATGTTTAGCCACAGATTGCTTAAGCCTGTGTGCTGTGTTTTTCCTCTCCATGATTTCTTTCCTTTTTCAAATATTGGGCATTATGGTGGGTTGGGAGAAGTCTTTTCTTATTCTTGTAAAAAACATTTGTAGTGGAGAAGCTTCTTGTGTAGGTGAAATTCCAAGTCCGAAATTGGGCTTATAGATTACTTGTAATTTATTATGGTTGTCCTGTAGTTTTTTTCTTTATCACACAGCATTCATTGTCATTTGAACATGCACATTAATGCATTATATTGACCTGTTTATTTTTTTGTTAGTTCTTTTCATACAAACACAATTAATACTTTTTCATTCTATTGAACCAAACACACAGACACACATATATATTATGATTATGATATTGATTCGTCATGTGGTTACAATAAAGAGTTATTGTCTGCATATGATCTTGCAAAGCATTGATTTATATGGCTTAATTTTGTTGCACATGGCTGATTATAGGCAGGCAAAATGGCCAAGTAGGAAAATAAAGTATTGTGGAGGGTCTCTAATCAGTTTTCAAATCTTTCTTAATATGGATATGAGACATTTATTATGCATAATGTTGTATCCATGTCATTGTTTAGATGAAGGCTGTTGCTGCAATTTTATAATTCTGATCTTTTTTCTCATTACAGGTGTCTTTGTTCTTTGAGTAGAGTAGCAGGAAAAGGTGCTAGTATTGTTGAGTATCTTATTCTGGTATTCTTCAAACGTCTGGATGCCCAGGGAACTGACAACAAGCAGGTTGGTGGCTACATTAATTTTTTTTTTCTCTTAGCTGGTTTTGTTGGATAGGAAATGAAGCGCTAGTGTTTAATCTAAGGATTAGGTAAAGAAAAGACAAGAATTGAGTGGTTAAACAAATTCCTAAGAGTCATATTTAAACGGCATTAGAGCTGAAAGAGGGATAATGCTCAACATTCTTTACGGGAAAGCAAAATAGGGTTTGAAGGGATAATTGATATCTTGTTACTCTTTTCTTTTCTTTTCTTTTCCAGCTTCATTAAACTCCCAAACAAGGTTTAAAACTTTTTACCTTGCTTGTTCCTTTCTTTTCTCTCCATCCATGCAAAATGTGGATTTCATATTTATTGGGGGCTTTGTACAAGATTAAGGATTTATAATCTTTACAAAAACTGTATTTTCTGTTGTTTTTGAAGTGATTATTATGTGGTCGTATTTATGTGAATTTTGCTTGTAGATGATGTGAAATGGTTTGGATAGATGACAAAGTCGTTAAACTGTCGGTTGATATTGTATCAAGAATGCAAATATATGAATTGACTGTTTTCACTTCCCTTCAAATTGCAGCTAGTATGCCGCTCTCTTTTCTGTCTTGGATTACTTATTCGCTATGGGAATTCCGTACTGAGCACCTTTGGCAATAAAAATATTGATTTAGCTAGCAATCTTGCCTTGTTTAAGAAGTATCTTCGTATGGAGGATTTTGGTATAAAAGTTAGATCTTTGCAGGTATGCTGTGTCTGATTCGTAGTTTTTCTGAAGCCTGCTTTAGTTTCAGGGTGTACTTATCTAGTTTGTAATTCTTGTAGGCTCTAGGTTTTGTTCTAATTGCTAGGCCTGAATTTATGCTGGAAAAGGACATCGGGAAAATATTGGAGGCAACTTTATCTTCCGGTTCTGATGTTCGTCTTAAGGTAATAATGCCCCCCATTGTTCTGCAGGTCCTTTTTCTCACTGAATACTAATCATTCTTCTGTTCAGATACAATCACTGCAAAACATGTATGAGTATCTTCTCGATGCAGAAAGCCAACTGGGAACAGATAAAGCCAGTGATAATGCTGCTAATACTTACCCTGTAGAAGGGGCACATAGTGTACCTGTTGCTGCAGGTGCAGGTGATACTAACATCTGTGGGGGTATAGTTCAGTTGTATTGGGATAATATTTTGGGAAGGTGCTTGGATTTCAACGAACAAGTCCGCCAGACTGCTCTTAAGGTGAGAGACTATGTCCCTGGTCTGTCTCTGGGTTTCTATATTCCTGGTCACAGTAGAAAGGTAAAATGAGCATCTTATGTATGACCTGAAGAAAAGATGAAAAATGATGTTCGCAGGCCTCAGGAAAATTTGAAAATGATATTCTACTGTTATCATAGATAATAATTTCCAGGTTGATTATTAAAAAAGTTCTTTGCTAGAAACTTTTTAATGATTTCTTGGTTCAGAACTAGATGGTAGATTTCATGGTTTGACTGCTTCTATGCACCTGGCTAGAGAACATGATGGTGGAATTCCACTTGATGTGAGTTGCTAAATTTTGGAGCCATGTGTCTTGATTTTTATATTTCTTAGTATTTTCTCGTTGCAGATTGTGGAGGTAGTGCTACGTCAAGGTTTGGTGCATCCTATCACTTGTGTTCCCTACCTTATAGCACTTGAAACAGATCCTTTGGAGTTGAACTCAAAGTTGGCCCATCATTTGCTGATGAATATGAATGAGAAGTACACTTCTTGATTCACTTTTCCCCTCTTACTAATGTTAGTCGTGCCAACTTACAAATGGCTTCTTTTCCAGGTACCCTTCTTTTTTCGAAAGCCGGTTGGGGGATGGTCTTCAGCTGTCATTTATATTCATGCAATCAATTAATAGTGTCTCTACTGAAAACGTAAACCAAAAGCTCCAATCTAGAGCTCCTGGAAATATGAAAGGGAAGCCTGAAGGTGGCTCTCTTGCTCAGGCAAGGCTTGGAGTCTCTCGAATCTACAGGCTTATTCGTGGAAATCGTGTTTCAAGGAACAAATTCATGTCTTCTATTGTGCGCAAATTTGATAACCCAAGCTGGACTGATTCAGTCGTTCCATTTTTGATGTGAGTGTTCTTTAGTGCCGATTCCAGATTTCATTATTCCAGCTTCATATAATATTCACATTCAGGTGGTTTCCTTTTACAGGTACTGCACAGAAGTACTAGCTATGCTGCCATTTACTTTACCTGATGAACCCCTTTACTTGATTTATTCTATAAATCGGATAACACAAATTAGGGTTGGACCACTTGAAGCAAATATGAAGGGCTTAATTTCACACTTGTCAAAAAGAAATGCTCGGAAGGTTTCCCATGAAAATGGGGTAATTCAACAAGAGCCAGCTCAGCCAGTTTCACATCATATGATCACAATGGATTCGAATGGGATAGTTCAACAACAGCCAGTTGCTCAGCCCTTTTTTCATCATTTGACCACAATGGATTTGAATGGGATAATTCAACAAGAGCCTGTTGCTCAGCCTGATTTAGCTCCTTTGACATCATTTGATTTGAATGGAACTTTTCAGGAAGGTCCTCATTTTGTTATGAACAATGATGCATCAAGAGATCTAAAGATGGATAAGACCATCTCCAGTGATTCTTTCAGCATCTCAAAAGATGATGTGGATAAAATCCAGGTACATATTGAAGCGGTGGTGCTATTCATACAAAATAAAGAATGTGTTGGTTTTGGATTCATAGGGCATATCCTTAGTGATGTGGCCTTTACTTTCTCTCACATGCAAACAATTACGTAGAAATTTTTTCTTGCATCTGACTTGTTGATCTGGGGTGGGTGTGCAGGTTGACTGTCTATCAGCTACTGCATTGCAGCTCCTTATGAAGCTCAAGAGGCATCTGAAGATTGTGTATAGCCTGAATGATGCCCGCTGCCAGGTAGAGCAGTAATACTTGTCTTCTCCTGTTGCTTCTCTTTGCTGCAGGCATATTATTTAGATGCATGGTTGCAACTAACTTCACTTGATGCATCTGCAACCAGGAGTTTGATCCAAACACACCTCCAAAACAAGGAGAAGCTCTCTCAAGGCAGAACATTCCCCTTGACATCAGTGAAACGTCTACTAGCATGCCATCAACATATGAAGATCTGGTACAAAGATATCAGGTAATGTGAACATCCAAAATTCTGGGACATCACTTCCCTAGGAAAGGAATGGAGCTAGATTCAACTTTATAAATGTTCTGTCCATATCCTTATCTTACCAGCCTTGTTTGACAGGAATTTAAGACTGCTTTAAAAGAAGACGCTGTTGATTACAGCACTTACACTGCAAACATCAAGAGGAAGCGCCCTACCCCAAGAAAGACAAAACATGGACGTACAAATGGAGTTGATGATGATGACGATGATGATGCAGATTGGACTGGAGGGGCTCGGAGGCCAAGCAGTAGTGGGAGGAGAAGTAACAACACTAGAGCATGTAGGCAGCGATGATAGTTTTGTAAATATTAGATAGGTAGGCTAACATGTACATTAGTTAGGAGGGGAAAGAAAAAGGAAATCAAAAAAGGATAGAATGACAGCAAAACTGAAAGAATTTCTGGAAACAGAAGAAAGCAGCAAGAGGGGACTAACTCGGGATGTGCAGGTTCTGCTAGTACAGTCCTGTGTTGTGGGGGGTGGGGACTTTCTGGAGCTGTTTCCGTGTTTGTATTTTGCACAACATATTGTGACTACATTCTTTTCTGTCAATGAAATTCAAGTTTTTTGTATTAGTTGCCAGCAAGGTGTTTAGCCTCTCATTTGTAAAAAAGCAGCAGCAGCAATCACTCTCAAATCCTTTCTCCCAATTTACTTGCCCTAAAAACTTGGGATGTCTTCTACTTAGCAATTAGAATTATTCGAGAATTTCAATTGCGCTCGTCAATTTCTTTTACTGCAAATGAATTCTACGTTTGTACTGTTATATTCATCGCATGATTTCTTTTTTTTTTTTTTTGGATCAGTTAAACTGACAAAAATTGATAGGAGTACATTTTAAGCTTCGAATTTTTTTTCATTGTCTGCAACCCTTTTTTCTTCTCGTCTTTAAAAAGTCGTAAGCATGAATCTAATATGCATATTTGTTTTTTGGTATAGTAAAAAGGAAAACTGAATGAGGTCATTGGTGATTTTCTAGCAAAAAAGCAAGAGTCGCTGCCATGAAGTAGTGATCTTATCAAAGCATCTATACTCGTTATCTTCGAGTTACAAGTTTATTGAGACAGAGATAATCTTCAGAATTCACTCCCAAAAAAAAATGTCCAAAATTGGCACAGAACTATATTCTAAAGCCTTAAGGCTTCTTCTACATATCAAACACAATAACCATGCAGTATAAAAGGTGAAATGAGACAATTATTATTTTTTAAAATTACAGAATAAATATGGAAAGTTGATTAGATATTGCAACATTTACGTTTAAGTTACTTCTCCGGCCGGAAACAATGGATGTTATTGCATATGATGATGATCTTTCAAGGTACAATGACAAACAAAGGCTGCATTGAATGAACAAACAAAGTTTAGAATATAAGATAAAATCACGTAATATATGGGAGGGGAGAGTGGGAAAAGAAATGGCGAAGTAACATTACCATGTCCACGCTAACTGGTTTTCCATCCTCTACCAGAATCTCAGCTATAGTTCCTGATTGATCAGCCTAAAAACCACAAAACAATTAAGAAATCAAACAGATAATAATGAATGCACACTAGTCTATTGGACAACACATGAAATCATGAGGTAACATAATAAGCCTCGACCAACACATGAAATGATGAGAACAAGGAGAGACATACTTCAATTTCGTTCATTAGCTTCATGGCCTCAATGATGCAAATGACTTGTCCTCTCTGCACTTTATCTCCTACCTGTAAAAGAAAAATTTAAAAGTTAAAACCGCAAAAAATTGTTGCTTTGGCATAGTAACTTTGTTAACCATAATTTTCCAAGAAATTGAATTCTTGCATATCACTGGGGGCACAAGCATTCAAATGGTAGGCTACCTAGCATGAGCACTTACCTTGACAAATGGGGGTTCACCAGGTCCCGGACACCTATAGAAGGTTCCTGCCATTGGGCATTTAAGTGATGGATGAGATGACGAAGCTGCCTTTGCCGGGGAAGGCAAGGCAGGTGCAGGAGCTGGAGGAGCAGAATCTGTAGGAACAGCGGCAGGAGCCGGTGCTGGAGCAGCTGGTGGAGGAGGTGGAAGCATGGCATTTTGGTAAGAAGGCATTGCAATGACTGGAGCTGCTGGAGGTGGCAGCAAGGCCTCCTTTTTCCTGATTATGAGCTCACAATCTAGCTGCTTCAGTTGCAGCTCCGTGATATCTCTTGAATCCACAAGCCTGACCATGAAATTTGTATAATTTCAAACAACGAACTAAATGAAATCACTAGAAATATGCATTGGCACTGAAAATGTAGGATGTTTTTACATACTTGACAAGGTCTGACACTTGTGTCATGAATGCTGTAATTGCTGATGCATCTGGAACGTTCTTTATCACAGACTCATCCTTTACCTCAGATGTTGCAACTTTGGAGTTAGTGTCCAGTACAGGTACAGAATTTGAAGGATCCTTGAGAATAACCTTGATTTAAAAATTTGGATTAGTCAATGTGTTTATTACAATAAACAAACAACCCTCTCTTAATCCAATCGGCAACATCTTACCTCATTTAGCTGTGCCTTCACCTTTGTAACAGAAGATTGCTTCCAGTTAGGCCACTGCAAAAGAGAAGTAGTGTTTTGTATCATCCAACAATCAAGAAAAGAACACGAATATAAATTCAAAATTAAAAGTGCTCATAGTTAAGTCCTAACATAATGGTTAGATAATACCAATTCCTATGCCTTCATAAGCTCAAAGCTTGAATATTAGATAGGCTTACAGTTGAAGAGATGAAGTGAAAACTAAAGAAACAAGATCCAAAAATCAAATTTCTACTTTACATTGATACTTCCAAGAGCAAAGAACTCATGATCACCCACCAAATGAAAATTAAAGAAAAGCAAGGTCCACAATCATTCATCAACTCATCAACTCCATCACTGCCCCCCACTAGCAGATTCCATCATTCAGCTTTTGAAACTAATCACATATCAAAGTTTGTATCTTTACACCAATTAACTCAAACTACATGTGCATAAAAGATAAACCAAAGCTTCAAAAGTTCGAAACTTTAGCTATTTCCAGAGCAGACACAAGAAAGAGTTCAATAAAGCTCATAAAAAAGAAAAGACATCGGCCCATGAGATTATTAACAGAAATTTAAAAACATAACAAATGCATATATAATTATAAAGCTAAAGCAAACAAAAAGAAAATTTGCAACAGCCAAAAATCACACACATTACTCAATGGAAGAAGAAGAAGAAGAAGAAGAAGAAGAAGAGACCTGAAATCCACGAGGGGAGAAGGAAATGGAGTTTCTGGGAAGTGGGTTAGAGGCATTGGATCCAATGCGAGCAATGAGAGAGGTCTTAGTGCAGGGAACCGATGTAGATGCCATTGTTAACTAAAAAAAAGCAGCAACCTTTTTTTTAGCAGAAAAAGAAAATGCAAAGATCCTCAACAACGAATAAATAGCTATAAAAGAGAGTAAAGAAATGGATGGTGGTGGTGGTGGTGGCGGCGGCGGAGATTTGTAGGAAGAGGTGATAAATGGTGGCGATTTGATCGAAGAATCGGGACTGAGAAATCTGAGAATATAAAAGAAATAAAAAAACCAAAAAATAAAAGAAGGAACAAAACGGAGGGTGAAAAGGCCAACAAATGAGAAATATTTTTATTTATTTAATTTTAAAAGATGGGTTTCGATACTTACAATGAAACGTAAGAGACCAAAGGATGGCCAGTTCAGTGTTACGGTTTTAACAAGTGTCTTTCTTGGCTAACTAACCAAAGTGTCACTAAAACACACGCGGATGCTTCAGCCCTACCAACAACCAACCCTTCCAAATTAGTCAGCATAAATTGACATTTTAAGTTTGAATTATTATATATGGGATCATATTAAATTAATTATTATAAAATATTTAATATTTTTATAATTTTAAAATTTAACAAATCTTTAGGAGCTTAAATTTAGTAGGGTGCAAATATTTTTATTTATACAAATAAAATTATAATTATTGGATTAATTTTTATTTAATTATAATCATTATAATATTTTCATATATTAATACTCGTAATATTTATCAATAAATATAATTAAATAAATATTAATCTGATCATTATAAATTTCATTTATATAGATACACATATTTATGCTGAAAAAAAATATTAAATTATAATGTATGTATTGTATTTACAATATTAATTTTTGAAAATTTTTATAATTTTATAATTATAAATTAGATTAGTAAGATTTCAAAAACCCCCTAACTCAGAAAATTCATATTAAATACCACCACGTTGTGAATTCTATCTATGTGTGTACCTGTGTTTTTTGAGTGAGAGGGACAGTGGCGCGACCCATTCTCTCCAACGACTAAAGCAGGCAGTGTTAATGGTGTGGGATTCTTTATGGGTTCTCCATTTTCTTTATATAAAAAAGAAAAAAAAATTATGTTTTTTATTTTTTTCTTTCACTTACATTGTGCGATTAGTTTGCTCATATGAAAATCACTACTGCTAGTTAATTAGTATTTCTTTTAAAATACTTAAATATTCAAAAAATTAAATTATTTAGTAGTATAGAAAAATTAAATTTAAGATGCTTTTTACTCGAGTTAAACCTCAATTCTTATTTAATATAATCAGTTTAGAAATTGTAATCTCACATATACTCACACTACGGTTCACAATTGAATTTTCCAAAAAAAAAAAAAAAACACTTTCTAAAATTTTTTGTTATATTTTATTTTTTTAATTTTTCAAACTTTTTTCTTAAAAGAATATACATTTAGATACTTCTTTTAGATAAGCAAATTTAAAAAAATTAAAAGAAAGGTTTTTTTCCCCCTTCTAAGGGTCAATCTGTAAATTAAATTGGTAGCACATGAGACAAGAACTATAGTCATATGGAAGCATCACTAAGCTAAAACCCACTAATTATTATGATTACTGAGAATTCTTTTCTCTAGAATGGAATTGGAAGGTGTGCATGGCTATTTTAAACAGGTTTTGATTTGTTTACCCAATCTCTCAGTAACCAAAATTATTCGCTTCCTCATTGCATTTCAATTGAGCTTCCAGCTAAAAGAGCATAGCACGCTATCCCCCTAAAAGGTTCATGTACTTGTCTAGACTTTGCCGGCAGTTGAACCAACATATTGAAAATTAGGATACCTAAAAGAGAGGTTAGAATGTACAAAAAAAAAAAATTATTCAATATTTATTATAACAATAAAGAACAAGCCTCAAGTAGTAGGAACAACTTGTGTTTCAAAGACAGTAGGTTCTGCTACTTATAACCTAAAAGTACCAGCTGGAGAAGCAGTGCAATGATCCCCCGGTTCTATTGTTCAGCCCCAGCCGGATTGCTCGTTCGTCCAAAAGTGACACATGGGTCAGGCTGGCATTGAACTAAAATAAACACCATACACTCTGCCTCTGAAAAGTGTAAAGCATCCAAGCTAGGCAAGCAAGGACTGATTCACTCGGAAAATATCGACAAAAATAAGTGTTGCTATGTGCTTCCTTAAAAGCACCAAATATCAATCCCTTTCACTGAACGCTGCATACTTTATTGCTGCAATAATAAAAGCATTACAGAGAGAAACCTAAACAAGGAAAAAAAAAATGATTTGAAAATGCCTGACTTTCAGGGCTCCCCCAAAAGATGTCGGTTGTGTTGTAAACCCAACAAAAATTTTTATGGTCACCAAATATCGTAACAAATCAGAGTAATAAACAAAAAGCATGACAATCTAGTAGCGGTTCAAGTAGGTCCTGCGTCTGAACCAGTTGTAGTCAGGCAACCCTTGGATGGGGCCCATGGCAGCAATTGCAACATCCTGTAACAAACCAGCAATTAACATGAAGAATTCCTTGCTATTTGTTGGCCAATAAATACTTGACAAGCAATTCTTAGACAACAATCCTGGAAGGTCCTACCTTGTCATGTATAAATCTGTTTGCAACGCGTTTAATTGTGCTTGCATCAACTGCATCAATCCTAGCAAGCAATTCAGCAAATGGAATTCTTCGACCATATGTAAGTAACTGCAAACATATGTAAACAACAACAAAATTAGCAGCAGTAATCATTTAATGTAGTTCTGAAAAAAAAAAATCCTGCTCTAATGCTGAATTTCTTTATATTACGAACAATATAACCATGTTTTTCATGCAAAACTATGAACAACAATCCTTGATACTATTCAGGAAACTGGGACATTGTCACAGCCACTGCCACATGGTTGACCAAATACATTAAAAACTTAGTTCACAAGTTCATCACTTCACATGAGGCAGCTCCAATCCAGATTTTCAATCAGGTAAGATACCATCAACATTGAACAGGTTGTATCATATGACTACAGCAATATTGTGTTAGAAAACTCGTTCAGCTGCTTCTCTATAATGATTCTGAATATAACACATGTCAAGTAAGATTTTTAGAAGTATTACACCACATAAGTCAGATAACATAAAATGTATAACTTGACAAAACATAACCATCATGATCAACTGATACTTTGATGCCCAATCTTGTTCTATTAACATATTGTCAATATTATACTGGTTAATTGTCAACCTAATTAAATTTGAGCAGTCAGGTTGCCTCCTCAAGTGTCCAACTATTGGTATGCTCATTCTATGCCCTTTCCAGGTAGAACCACATGGATGTAAAATTGTGTTCATCAATCATCTATCTACCAAGTAGTGTGCTTGGCACCATTTATTGCAATTTTTTTTATTCAAATCATGCAATACATTCAACAAGAGATCTAATAGTAAATATTGAAACCCAATTCATCCTAACATTTTTCCCATAAAAGATAATTAATATAAAAGAGAAGATGATACCTGTCGGCCAATATCCTCAGCTACAGGACTGGTTCCATCTATGTGAAGTAGCAATGATGATTTCAACTGTAATCACATGCAGCAATAAGTGGGTGATAACAATAAACATATTATGGGAAAGCAGCTCGTTTCAGGGGAGAGAGCAATAATCTCAATGCGGTGAATGAATATATACTAGACAAGTGACCCTTTCAAGTAGATTACAAAATAGACTAGCTACAAGTTGAGGATTCAGTTACAACTTACAGTGGCTTAATTCATCAATAATATTCATTTTAATGATCTAATACATTTAAGTTGTTTTTAATAATGAATTCAACCACTACTCAACCGTAAATTTGTTAGAGCTAAGGGTTTATTTCCTCCACTGACCACTCATAAATGCTATTCAAAACTGAGAATAAACATATATCAAGTTCATTGGAAAGCAAGAGATTTGGTGACTACCTGATTACGAGCACGTGTCACATCAGCTTCAGAAACTCGATAACATAACTTGGTTGTTTCATACATAATTGCCCAGGCTAAGTCATCCAAGCAATCAGGCTGAAAGTAAGAGATAACATTCAGATTTCATCAAAAACCAGAAAACAAAGACAGGCTAATGCTATCAAGAAGTATCCAAATCATAAAGAATTTCACAGATTCAAATATATCACCCTTTCCTAATAGTGGTAACTTCCTTTATGGATTAACAATTTAGCACCAAATGCCAATTATTTCTTCTCTTTTCTAGTTGCGTTCGTGTTTGAAAATCATCAAAAGAGAAAAAAGAAAATCTGACAAGATAAAGGAGAGAACTGGCCACACGCACCCTAAGCCTAGCCTAGCAATAACCAGTAATTGCATTATTATCCAACATATAGTTATGGAAAGATAGATATCTACAGCAAGATACAGGACTAGTATATCCATCCTCCAAATTTAATTCAAAATACTGCTCACACCTGTCTCACACTTCAAACAATTATGTTGCAATTCAATTATCTTTCCAACAACAATATCTCGCTCAATATGAACCCATATAAGTATTCCTGAAGATTAATGAAGACACCAAAACAACACAGAAACCTCACCTTAGCAACAGCATAAACACCAAAGAGGCCAGTATCTTTGTAGTTGGTGTTAAAAGCCATCATATTTTCTGCTATTTCATTGATGCCAACCCTTTGTGCCAGCTCCGACCTGTTTAAGGATTGCACATTTTAAATCAATCCACATGCTAACAAGCAGACAGTACCTTACAAAGTAACTTGACAACAAAAATTCAAACATCATTATGCCATGTGAGCAAAGAGAGTACATTCAAAATCAGTAACAAAATTTGCAGTTAAATTTATGATTGCTCTCTCAGGTGAGGATGGTGCTTACCCCATATGTTTTCCACCTCCAGCATTTTTGCTCCATGAACCCAACATAGCCTGCATGACCATTAGGCCAATAGAATCTGGATCTGTCCATGGCGCTCCTTCAAAAGCAACGGCAAATTGTGCTAGAGGAACATCATCATCAATTATCCTAACCTGAATTACCACAAAAATAATCGAAAACATTAGTGTAGAGAAAGTAAAGAAGTCACATAAAAGGGCACTATGGATATTCAAGCTGCATCTTCCCACCTCTGAGCCAGTGAAAAATGCTGGTTCTTTTGCAACCAACTGAGAAGCAGTGGTTGGATCAGTTGATAAATTAGTAAACAATTTCTTCACTTGATCAACAACTTCCTCGTGCTTAACAGCGCCAGAAGCAACAATGACCTTGAATGAAAGTCCCGAAAGGGCATGCAGATAAGAGTCTTGAAAATATATCTTTATAATCAATGACGCAAAGGATAAAAATAAAGCAAATATAGCTTCCATTATATGAAACTAGAAAACGTAATCAGGCTTTTCTGTACCATTCTGGGAGCAGTGTAGTGTGTTTGTATATAGCTCTGAAGATGATCCCTGGTGATTGACCTGACATTATTAGCTGGTCCAAGAATAGTCCTACCCAGAGGAGTGTATTGGAATGCCGTGGCATGCAAATGGTCAAAGATAACTTCCTCGGTTTGTCCCTCAACCTATAAAGGTCCCATAAGACAACTTTGATTGTCATTATGAGAAACATAGAGAAAGCCAGAAATGCACAAAAAACAATCACAAAAAGGCAATACCAAGTTATCACAACAAACTGAAAACCTAAAGTCGCTGAACTTTACAAAAGGACAAAACCCTACATTCACCCTTCTCCACTCCTCATTACCAACAACACCTCCCCCCCTCTCTACCCCCCTCCTCCTCTTTCAAGGGCTAAAAAGAAACCTCAAGATTGAGAATATCATAAAAAGCACTTTGTTTCAAAAACCAAACTTCAAACCAGTTCAAAGAAAGAAGCCAGACTTTGAATTCTATAAAAGTCGAATCGATAATGCAATGGTATAACCTGTAAGTTAAGTAGGATTATATAAAAGAAACTTTACACGCATAAAATAAAGCAATCTTTTTACTCTTAGTTATATAGCATTTTTTTATCACAGAGCTACACTGTGAAAACCAGCCAAAATAGCAAAGAAATAGTTCCCATTATATTCCTAAATCAATCAACATAGACCTAAATCACACTTAAAGAAAACACCATTCGCCAATATAAAAGAAATGTACCATATCTAACCAACATAACTGACAAACAAAGAATCAAATTCCAAACGCTGACACCAAAAAGCATGCAACTTCACCAAATTGAAAACCAGAAAAGCACAAAACTTTTCACATTAACGATCACCGAAATGACATCTTTTTACCGCAATAATCAACAAAAACAAGACTTTCACATCAACAATGAACGATACCACTGAAACAAGAACAACGAACACCGCAGAAATAAAAAAAATTAAACCCAAAAATCAAAATTACCTCTTCCATTTCCCTCAAAATCACATCCCTCTCACGCCTAATCCTAGCCTCATCAAATTTAGAATTCTGCAAAATATCAGCTAATACATCCAAAGCCTTATTAACATCCTTATCCAAAACTTTAGCGTAATAAGTAGTCTGTTCTCTACTAGTATAAGCATTCAAATGACCACCCATATTCTCAATCTCCTCTTCTAAATCCCTCGCATTCCTCCTCTCTGTACCCTTAAATATCATATGCTCTAAGAAATGAGCTGTCCCGTTAGTCTCATCACTCTCAAATCTCGACCCTGCATCAATCCACACTCCAACCGTTGCCGTTTTAATGGCGAGATTAGATTCCGTCGCCACGCGGAGTCCATTAGGAAGTGTGGTGATTTTGGTTTCGGGCGCTGAGAGGATGTGGGTATGGGTTCTGAGAACCGGGTGGGGTGACCCGTATTTGAGGAATCTGGGGTCAGGGTTTTCGAGGGATTTGAGCTTCGCTTTGACTGATTCTGCTAACCGATCGTAAATCATGGCAGTTGGCGGTGGTGGGGATGGAGGAGTGGAGGGCGATGCAGAAGGGGCGACGGCGGTGGAAGATGATCGGATTGAAGCGGAGAAAGCGGAGGAGGAAGTCCGGTGAGAGCGGCGGGCGAGGGAAAGGAGGTGCTTCCACGCCATGGCTTGATTTTTTTAATCGGAGAAGGAGAATAGAGTGTTTTGATAAATCTAGGGTTTTGACAATTCGATTTTGGGGAAAAGATGCTCTTAGAAAAACCAAATAAATGCTACGCACACCCACACTGTGTTTCCTTCTCTTATTGGCTGCTCCCCAGCAACGGGACGGCGTCGTAGAAGCCTCTGAACTTTCAATTGTTGTCGTTTTGGTTGGATCCTCCAAATTTGCTCTAATAACAATAATAATGTTTTTTGTTTTTATTTTAACTTTTTTTTTAAATTCGGAGAGTTTTTTTTATTCTATTTTGGTCTAAAATTAAATTATAATAATTTTATATAATTAAAAATTTTCTTTTTCTTGAAAAATAGAACTTCTTAATTCACCATTATTACATTTATCTTAATGTATTACATGTCACAAAATCCTTTATTTATTTTGATAAGTCAACTCCAGACTTTCTTCTCACTAAATAATAATAGTAATAATTTTTGTTTTAAAGTTATAGACTTTAAAGTAGGGAGTATTTTACTTTATTTGCTTACTTCGAATGATTTGGAGTAAATGTTGAATATAAAGGTAGCTA
This sequence comes from Mallotus repandus, assembly GCA_949671775.1. Taxonomy (NCBI): domain Eukaryota; kingdom Viridiplantae; phylum Streptophyta; class Magnoliopsida; order Malpighiales; family Euphorbiaceae; genus Mallotus; species Mallotus repandus. Next base: position 8,196 of record CATIWM010113727.1, on the reverse strand, counting down.
CGATTCAAAAACTGATCAGTTTAAATTTAAACCGGCAGTTTACAATTACATTAGATTAGAATAAATCATTTTCTAATTATAAATTGATTCCAAACCGACTGATTTCAGTTTACAGTTGTAGTTAGATTAGTTCAAATGATAAATTTTCTTTTTTTAATTTCACAGTATGGAACTAGAACTGCTGGTTCCGGTTTTATTTGAGAATGAACCGATCTTCTAACGGTTTTGACTTTTGACCTAATTTAGAGTTGGTTTTGAATTTGACCAGGCCAGTTCTGGTCCTAGACCAGCCCTTGCCACCCTGGTTGAATGATTTGTTTAGATATTCACCTAATATGCATACTCTAGCTTCCAACAGAGGTGCAAACTCTAGCCCAACTTAGCTTCCAACACATTCAGTCAGACCCCAACTTGAGATATTCGACCAAAGCCAGTAAAGTTTCCACCCCGGGGGTGCTAATTGTACTTTACGTTAATCTTTTGTGGGTTAGGGTATCACTGATGTTGATCAAAGATGCAACTTTGGGATAATAGATGAGAAATAAATTCAGCTTTTAAATGTATAGAAAGCTTGTGCTCAAAAGCATGAAATGAGGTAATTCTGCCAGGTGACATCAAAAGCTTGTGCTCCAAAGAACGAATTTGAGATTAATACAGATATCAAAAGCTTGTGCTCACAAGAAGAGATATGCTAACAAGTAACAACAATAGGAACTGAGGATGAGAAGTCGCAACAGATGTCTCATAATTGATTACCATAACTCCTTTCAAATGATTCAGCAATTTTCCTATCCAACAGGTTTGAATTGCCGCTTTCATAGCTCAGATGATGCACTGGTCTTTGACCATATCATCGAAAATATATGACAGAACAATATCAGGAACGTTGCTTATCCTGTCTTCCATGACAACCTGTTGCTTGGTCAGGAATGACAAATGTGATTTTATTACGACATTCAATTCATTTTTTTGACATTCCATGAGTCCACCAAATATTCTGTATTCATATTGAACTCTAGTAGGCATCATTTGCAATTTGATTGGCTATTGATAAAAGAAATCCACCCCTGAATTTTTTTTAATAAAAAAAAGGAAAAGAAAAGAAAGCACCTCGTTTTTTCCATAACAAGAATTGCAGAATGGCTCAACACAAGTGAACTCAAAAAAAAAAAAAGTCATAAACAAAAGGAAAACATAAGGGGAACCACGTTAATCTCAAAAACAATCCAGACGGTTGGAACCAAAAATTTAATATGACATATAATCTGGTAGATGCATTAATCTCTCTCCAACAGACTAAAACAGAAAGCTAAAACTACCAAAATAAACTGGTATTTTGTAGCAGAGCACAAATTGATCAAGGAGCAACCACAATACGCCCTGCTACTTGGTCAAGGTCCCTTTGGCCGCTTGAAGTGATTACCCTTCCCCTGTCAAAACAAAATAAAATATGCATTAGCCAAAAAGTAACTCACAAGCAATGTAGAACAGAGCAGGCACGCAACTATCCTTTACAAAATACTTTGAAGTTAGAGCAAAATTAAGTGGACATTTCATTTGAGAATGAGGCATAGATTATGCTCCAGGGAATATAGAGCTTACCCCTTTGGGTCAATATCAACAATATTCATATTCTGCAATTGTTGAAGAATGTGACGTGCAACAGAGCCACTGCTCTTGCCAAAATGGGGTGGACGACTTCCATTTCTCTTGCTCCCACCATAAATCCTGCGGAAAGCACCCACACCAAGGCCTCCCCTCAAGTAAATCTTTCTTGCCATTGAAGCTGTGATCAATATAAATATCAAGGTTAAAAAAAACAGTTTACAAGCTTACAACCAAATAGAAGAGATGTATGAGTTTCTTGACAACAAGAGAGAAGACCTACCAGCTCTGACATAGTACCAATCAGGGTCATAAGGAGCAAGCTCCTTAAGAGTGCCAGTCTTCACAATATCAGTCCATGGGGGCAACTCAATCTGTTATCCAATAGAAACAAGAAGCCAGCTCAAAATTTCATTCCATGAAAAATAAAATTAATAGGCGTCTACTTGTAGACAGGCTATAATAAGCATAACAGTAACATAAGTTTTCGCAAAGACTCTACAAGAACTATAAGCACCCATGTCTCTACTAGATGCTAAAAGAAACCTGTTTCTCTGTACATAAAATGGAGAGGGTAATTTATCCCCAACTCATCTCCCAACATAATCCATTCAAATACTCTTACAGCCTCATACATAAGGCAAGCAATTCCATTATCTTTAGCAAAATGATAACAACAAAATCAACAAATTAACCTTAATTTTGTTGAGAAATGTTTGAAACCCAGAAGCACCACTAGATCATACATTAATACAAACCCAAATCATAAACATACAGAAAAAAAATCAATGAAACTTAATCAGACGATATAGACAGATCCTACACACTAAACCTAGCACGCATAAAAATGAACACCCAACACCAAAAACAGATCTAATCAGCAAAAAGTCTCAAACTTTAACAAAATACCTCAATCAGTATCATTAATCAAGCAAAAAGATACAGAAAAGAACATTTGGAAAAACAGATAAAATCTTAATTTACCTTGCCAGATCGCTTGAGGTGAGCAGCGTAAGCCTTGACGAACTCATGCGGTGACACGTCCTTCACTGTCTTAGCAGTCGCCATTTTCTTTCTTCTTTTTTCTCCCGCAGATACTGAGAGACCGAACTAAGCAAAAAGCAGCTCTGATTGTGTGTCTCCCTCGCTAGGGTTTCTAATGCGCTGTTGTTGCTATTTATATATTGCTGTGATAAATTAGGGTTTTTGCTTTTCTCTCTCTGAACCGGCCGGCCCACTTTTGGTTTTGAGGGTTGGGTGTTTTGGGTCTTGAGTATTCTCCCTAATTTGGTTTGCACATTGATGGGCCTCATTGAGAAATCCAATTGTTATATATATACACAACTCATCGTACACCTCTTTTTTTTTTAGACAAATTCATAGTACACCTAAGTAAAAAAAAAAAAGTTAATAATTTTTAATCACTAATTTCAATTATTTATATCCTATGTATTTACAAAAAGTAATTTTCTTCAATTTTTATATTTTTTATTCATGGAAGGCCGGATAGGCTAGAATTTTTGAACTATCCAACGGGTGTATTATAAAATCTGTAAAAGTCTATCAACATAAAAAATTTAATTTATGATTTTAACAATTTTATCACATTTTTAAATTTTAAGAAATATTTTATTCTAAAATTATTTAATTAAGATTAAATAAAAAGTGTTGACATGTTAATTGAAAAAGAAAAATCATATATGTAATAAATTTTTAAATCCATTAATGACTATTATTGTAGTAAATTTGTAAAGATTACATTTATTTGTGTGTGTATATGTGTATATGTATAACGTAAAATATGACAAACTAAAGTTAGATATTTTAACTACTTTAAAATAACCTAAAATGCTTTAAAAAAATTAAATTATTAAGAGTAATAATTTTTATATTAAAAATATCTTTAATTTTTAAATTTATTATAATGACAATCATTTATAAATTTAACAATTTATCAATAATAAATATAATTTTTTATTATTGTGTTTATGTTTTTTATTTAATTTTAAATAAATAATTATTTGTGTGAAAATTAAATAAATTGAAAAAATTAAAATATTTTACTAATTTTTTTTTGAAGAGTACTAAAATTTAAAGTTAGAATAAAATTACCAAAAATTTCAAATGTTTAGATTTTTTTTATACTAAGAGACTATTATAAATTTAGCAAATTAAAAAGGATACATTTGACATTTTACATGATGCCATGTCAATATTTTTTTTATTTTCACGAAATAATGATTTGTATTAAAATTGTCAAATATTTGATAAATTTAGACTTTTTAACAAAATTAAAATGTTGAGATAAAATTACAAAATTGTCACGAACATTTAGATTTTTTCCACAAATAGACGTTTAAGATATATAATGCTCTTTTTTTTTTTCCTTTCTTTTAAACATGCATATAATTACTAAAAGCAATTTGGCGTTGAGGATTGTCCTTGTCCAGTCCATCCACCAGCATTAGTTCAATTAAATAATTAATTGAACTATGTTGCCAAGGAACCAAAATTGTCCCTGGCCTGGTGCTTGCATGTATGCTTGTTACATGAATGAGAGAGTAGCTTCTTTGAGCTCATGTCAGATTAGCTGCAAGCTCTTGATTTGTTACAGCCCACATTCTTTGTCAAGTTGCCATGAAATCAATCCAAACACTAACAGGCCTACTAAAAATTTAACCATAAAAAGATCAGAGGAAACTATAAAGCATAGGATCGTCACTAATGTTGCTCCTATGATGCCAATCATTGGCCTGTTCAAATGAATATAGAGATTGATTTAACCATAAAAAGATCAGAAGAAACTATAAAGCATAGGATCGTCACTAATGTTGCTCCTATGATGCCAATCATTGGCCGGTTCAAATGAATATAGAGATTTTACAAATGCAGGAAGAGAAAACAAGGGCTCTTGTGAGAACCATGCATGCGCACCTCCCAATCACGTTTTTCATTAATTTCACTGTACTTCAAATACAAACAGAAGTTCTCAAAATTGCAACTAAATTAGTTGCATCATGTACATATTACTGATAAGAAAGGGCAAAGGAAAAAAAAAATCATGGCTTCATGAGTAACAATTATTTAGTGATTTTTTGAAAGCTACTATGCAGATTGGTTTTTGTTGCCTCACTCCTGGTCCTGGTATGTAAAGGTGCTCATATCGTTCCATGACAGACAGCTCTTTATCTTCTTATGATGAGGTATGTGAAACTTTGGTTCTTTTGGAACTGTAGGATGCTTCGTTGACCTTAATCAAACACACAAAACGCAATCTATAACTAAAGCCTTGTTCAATGACAATACTTGTCAAGATTGCAACAGAATAAACTTGAAGTCCAATGTACACAGAATAAACTTGAAACCAATGTACACAGAGAAATGAAGTCCCACATTAGAAATTATCACATACGTCCCACATTAGAAATTGTCACATACCTTCTGGGGATGAAGGGTCTATCGAAATAAGGCATTGGCTGTGCTTTTGGAACTAGCTCCTTTCTCAATCTGCGTATTTCTTCTTCTTCTGCCAACTGCACCAGGAAAAGAGAGATTTAGATTTGTAAGCATTTTAATCAATATGATAATCCAATAGCATCAATTCCATATGTTTTTGCAGTCCATTTACCTTTTGCTGCCTCTCTCTTTCCATCCTGTATTGTTCAATAAAGCTCATCTTCTCTGCTACCTGATAGCAAAAAAAAAAAAAAAAAAAAAATTGTCAACTCGCTTTCAGTGCTTGATGATACTAGACTTTACAATGTGGCCAGGCTCACAGCTATTTGATATCAAATTTCAACCATGAACTAAGGTCTTAAACTCTTAATTTCTTCCTAATGTAACTAGAGTACTATTAAACTCCAAAACAATGAATAACCCAGTAGTATGCAAGGTCCTACACAGTACTCATGCAATAGTACCAGCTAATAACTAATCCAAACAGCCAAAGAATCCAATGAAATCAGCATAGCTATGTCATTTTTAAGAATGGATAAGATAGGCAGAGAACTACCTGATGATCAAACTCAGAACGCTCCACTGCCCGGATATCACTGTGGAGCTTGAGGTCCAAAGGAATGGTACTCTCTTTTACTGGAGGTTTGATTAGATTCTGAAAGTACACAGATTCATAAGACAATAATTTAGTTTTGTACATTTCCATATACATCAATTGAACTCCTAATAACAAGATAGCATTCCGAGCAAGACAAAGTTGAACTTGTTTCGCTTTGGTCTAAGTTTTAGTTCAGTTGCTTTTAGCAGTTGAAAAGCTCACCTCCGGTTCATCTGTTGTCCAAGGAAGGCCTTGTGCAACAGGAATTCGCAGCTTCTCCTCTTCTATCATCATTTCCTGCACCTTTTTCGTGAATTCTTCCTCCTTCTGTCTCCCCCTTTGCTACAATGTCAAGCAAATTACACAAATTTAGTAAAATAAATGAATTTTGCCACAAAAACAAGGTACCTTCATGAGCAATTATCAGTGTTGCAACATTTACCTCAGTCCTCAACTTAAATGGTTTTTGGCATGTGATTTTCATTTGCTTCTTCTTCCATCTCCTTCCACCCATTGTTCCACATGAGTCAGAGCTCTAAAATACAAAAAATGGAACAAATATTAATCAGCTAAAAGGTCATAGGAACAGACCCGCACACTAATTAGTAACTGAAGGGGAAAATGTCTTACATTTCTTCGGCTTCTGCGACCTCCATTAGAAGTCCTGCTCGAAACACTGCCCCGACTGCTGTCCCATGATGAGGAAACAGAAAGCCTTGGATCCAAACCAAGATTCTCTGAATTCAAACACAAATCCGAAGGAAATAATGAAGATGGAGAAAAATCATGCCTTTCTAGAGCCTTAGGAGGATGAAATTCGGGCACATTAGGATGCTGCAATCCAGGCAAAGCCCATTGCAGTGCCTTCTTTTTGCTCTCCTTAATCTCCTCATCTTCTTTTTTATCAAATTCCTTAGGATCTGGTAATGTCCTTAGCCGCTCAAACGCCTTAACCAGATGCAAGACAGCACCAGTACCAGATTCAGGTATACTATTTCTTGCCGCTTCAAGCAACCTATCTCTCCTCCTCTTAATTGTAGAAATACCCAATTGCCCTGATTGCTCACTCTCACTTAAACTTTGATTATCAGTACCATACCCACATTCACTCTCATCCTTCTGAGCCATGAATCCTTTCTTCATCTCCTCCTCCTCTTCAACATCATCTTCAACTCTGCTATGATCTTCACTATCACCCTTTTCTTTATCCAGTATTTCATTTTTGTCTTCAACTAAGCTATCCTCAGTCTTAGAAAAATCCTCTTGTGAAGCTCTTAATGCATCAAATAACACACACATACACTTACTTACATTACCAACGGATCTTGCTCCGCACTTGCAATCCACAGTAGAATTCGAACTGGAATTCAGTTTCTCATTCTTCGAATTCTTCTTCTTTGCCACCACAAACTTTCTTTCCCTAATCTTGTATCTGGGAGAGTAAGGAATTGAAGTATTCTTATTGACAATCGGATTCTTGGATGCTGATTTTAGGGTTTTTGTTGCAGATTTGATCAGTGGAGAAGAACTTGTGGGTTTTGCAGTAGGGCTGGAATTGGTAAGATTTGGATTTGAATTCTCAGATAATTTGCTAACATTGGGATCCTTCATTGGAGTAACGGATTTTGAACTCCTTGCGGTCGAATCCATTGATTAAAAAGACAATAGAAAAAAACCCACAAAACAGAGAAGAATCGCCAGAGAAAGGAAATGGGTATTGTCTGTTTGACGAGAAAGAAAATGGGTTTTTGTTAGTTTAGATGGAAAAGGTAGATTCGATTGATGATGTTTCAGAGAAATGTGAATGGATGAAGAAGAAGAAGGAAGAGGAAAAGGAACGTTAAAGGGGATTGGGTTTTTGGTTGGGGACGCTCTGCGTTTGTAACGGCTAGTTTTAGGGGTGATGCCGTGATGATGGGGAGAGAAGCGTAGGATTATTATTTGAATTATTGATTGGTCTTTTTGACCGTTGGATTGGGTGATTAGAGGATTAGCTGGTGGTTATTATGTTTCTGAGTAGCATAACCGTTATTTTCTCTTTTCTAATTTTATAATTTGCATTAGTGTTTGATTGATTGGAATTGTTGTTTTAGGCGAAAAATTTAATAATTTGTTTGAATTATAGAAATTAAAAAGTTGTTTTAAATAAATAAAATTTATATTATTTTTATCATAAAAGAGTGTTTCAAAATTTACAAGTGATAAAATACAAATATTGCTCTCTCTATAAAGTTTTCACAGCGAGTATAGTGTCATGGAATTGCAAGGTATTAGCAATCATTTAACTGTTCAAGCACTTCAAGATCTTGTGGGTAAATATAAACCAAATCTTTTTTTTTTTAATTTTTACATAAATAGACACTTCTTAAAAAATATTTATTAAAATATTTAAACTTTTATTTATAATTTTATTACTTTTATTTACAGATATACATCATTTTTCCTTTTACCTTATTTTTTCTTTCTTTTTTATTTTTCTTTTTTTTATTTGTTCTTCTTTATTCATTTTTTTTAAATTTTATTTTTATTTTTTCCTT